>JAWPHD010003846.1:0-204160 GCA_037043455.1 Cyrtodaria siliqua | reverse complement strand
TGATTCAATCATTCATTGCAGAAATATGACCCGGACACAAAACCGGAACATACTCGAGTACCTAGATTTTGACCTTGCTCCAAGGCTGTATGCAACACTCCATCAACCTTTATGCCGAATGTCATTTTGATCCAATCATTCATTGCCAAGTTTTGGCCCAGACACAAAATGTGAGCCTAAGCCGCAAATTTGACCATAGGCTGGCAGTGGCACACGACACTCAATCACCATGTGGTGAACTTTTCTGTCAAATACCTATCTGAGCCAATCATTCATGGCCCAGACACAAAACCAGGACATGCATTACATATATACCGATGGGACAGACAAGTCTAACTGGTATGTTATATAAAACCCTCTCCTCCAACTTTGTTGGCGTAAAAGACACACACAAAACAGAAATACTTTTGAGCGCAACAACATTAGAATTGCCTTTCAGGGAACTGTTACATTGTAAATACGTATTTTAAACAGTGATAGTTTACCAGTTCTCGACACGAGACTGTAGCAATGGTGTCAATTTGAAACAGAGCTGTGCCCGTCTCCTTGCGTGGACCGAAGTTTGTAGTCTCATCTCCTCCAAAGTCTGTCTCAATAATGTCCCACATAATGTCTCGCCTCCTAAAAAAGATAAAGCACAAAGTTACATGAATGTGACATCCCCTGGCAGAAAACAATTTCCCCCAATATTTCATCTTATCCCAGCTCCCCCGCCTAATTCCACGGCTTTCATATTTTGTGTTTGCATAACTTTAGCACTTGTGGTTCGTATCTCATATATATAAGTATATAAAAAATGAATGTTTAAAATCTTCGAATGTAGGTCTTTGCAGCTGTAAAAGCAAAACCCATGAGCATGTAATTATGGTCAAGGATTCACACTTAAGAAAAATACCTCGTATCAATTTGCTGAGCGATGCTTTTGGTTGGATTGTTCGTTAAACAAAGACACACGTTTATTGATCGTCCGGGCCTTTTTCGATAGTGTAATTAACAAGTGATTCAGTGACAAGGATTCCATAAATTAAAGGGATTAAGAAGTGTATAAAAAGAGAAGCCTCTTCATTATGATCGTTACTTTCATACTGGAACAACTGATAAAATTGCAAGACATTTGGTGTGACAAGCTCCAACAGTACGGGACCCATCCTCATCGCATGACACATGACACCCAAAAACTTGGAGCAAGTCCAAGAACAAGCTGCTCCTATTGTACGTAACAAATATACCGCCCACCAGGTTCTGTCACTGCCATGTTAAATCCAACAGACGCAATATTAATCGACTGACAATGCTGTTCAACATGATCCACAGAGCAGTAAATATCAGTCCGGAATTTACCCAACACAGCAATAGCCATACAAGGGGCACTAACGACTCAATGCATACATCAACCGGCAGCTTTAATGACATAATCTCCATCTACCCTCGAACCATGATCGATTGGAACCTGCTGCAAACTATGGTCACAGACTCAGTTGATAGAAAAATTCCGAGTCAGGCTTACCACACTGCCGTCTCCCATTTTCTCCACCTACTAGATTCTTTCTTCCTTGTAAATAATGTTACTGTATACATACCGGCGATGAAAGTAGACTGCTTTTACCAAGGAAATCATGTTTACAAATAATCCGAGCCTTCTCTCACCTTACCAGAAATAAACTATTTCCAGCAGGTTTATATATTAATATTTGTGCGAGATCAAAACCTGTTGTTTGGGACTTGAAACACACTGAAACTGTGGGCATACGTCCCTTGGTGTCGATGATCTTCAAGTTCTGCCCACCAGGTATTGACCTGGGACAATATAAACCCACAGGAATGATTTTAAGAAATAAATGGTAGCCTGGTGTTCTAAGTTCTATCATATGTATCACGATATATAGGGCATAGGCCGCGGTACATACATGGTACATACATGTATACATGGTGTTCCATGGTATCACGGTAGATCTACATATGTGTAAATATAATATTATAAAATCGTGCTTATAACCAATAAAGTGTGCACAAGGAGCATGTTCAACATGTCAACTGTATCGTATGACAATTTGGCTAGTAGAAGTTTTACCAACATTATTTTATATGGGGTTGCTTTGACATCTGAGACTTCATTTGCGAGGACTTTATGAATTATATTTGTCAAGTAAATAGATACGTTGACTGACAATTGTTTTTCTACCTTTTGTAGATTTAATTGTTTAATGTGCTGTATTTTTCTGAGACGTAATCAACCAAATACTTCATAGATCTCTGTTTTCCCCTTGGTTGAAAACTTCAATTATCCCGCGTTTGATCGGCAAATGCAGAGGACAATCCGAATGAACGGCTATCGGCACGACTGCAGTGAAAATACATAACTAGTCTGGTACCCTTCCCCTACTGTGCTCGCTGCTACTCTCTCTTCGTGGGAAGAGAGAGTAGCGAGCGCAGTAGGGGAAAGGTACCAGACTACCTGCAATTCTGATAGCACGTACACGTGCCAACGTTCGATTCGGTGAGTAAAATCTTCTTTTTTTCTATGAATTCAATGATATTTGTAAAATTGAACTAGTGCAGAGAAGGAAGCCTGCTCTCAATTATATGTAAACGCATGTTACTTTCCAAAAGCATTTACGGTTAAGTCCTGAAAACGCGACAAAGTCAATTTGAATTCTGATAGTGCGTACACACTTGACATTTGAAAACTTGTAAAATTTGGTCTTATTTCAACTTTTACTTTTCTAAGTGAAAAGAAGCTGAGCCGGAGATTTGCTACTCCAAGCCGTTTTAGATATGCAATGTTCCATGTCTTTATTGCCTTGCTTGAAGACGTTCAGACGGAATATTAGACATGATAGCGCGTACGAAGTGAGAGTTTGAGAGATAGCACGTACACACAACATGAATAATTGAGAAAATGATGGATAGCGCGTACATAAAATTGCATGTGATTGGGTAGGTACATTCTGACATTTCTCAAATGATGCCTGTAAATCAAATGTGTGTTAATAGTGTACATGTCAGAGGCAGTTCCCAGTCAGTTCAACTTCCCCAATAAAGTTATAGTCTGGCACAAAAAAAAAACGGAAAAGGATTCATATGGCGTAAAGGTGCGCAGAACAGATAGACTCGGAACAATGAAATTTATATCTGATTCAACAGGCTCGCATCTGCCTCTTCTGGCTTCACCCGCGACAACTTGCGAAGTGTTTTTAAATCCAGACATAAATCTCAGGAATTTCCCGCCAAATAACTGCCAACCGAGCTTCCAAAATGTCTTGCTTTCTTCACTATATCTCATAGAAGATGTCGTCTCCTCACCATACCACGCAACAACTTCAGTCCACAACAAGAATGCCATATTTTTTACTGGCTGGACACCCTAGAAACACATTCTTAATTCCTTCTTTGGCGAGTTTTTAATGACGTCCGGTGCGAACTCCATCATTTCTCGAATGTCTTCTTTAAGTCCATCATCATCTTCCCAGTTTGCAGAACTTTCACCCGGTCTCAAATCATTGGATGTTTCGTCCTCATAAATGAACCCAGCAAGATCACTCGGGTCATCATTGTCTCCAAGAGTCACATTGTCCTGGTGCGTCTTGTGTAGAGGGAGACCCGGTGATTTCGTTGCAATATAATATGGACCTGAAACACACAAACAAGACTTAGAGTCCAATTTAGACAGAATAGCAAATATGAAAGTAGGTTTAAAATGAGGATATATTCAAAGACTGTTTAGTCTATTTCGTATTGAACAACGGGCGTGCTCAATTTTCAGTGTAGGTCATCCATGTTTACCAATAACTAGACGGATGTTCCCCGGAACACGCGTGTCGCCTGTCAGCGGTTTGTCAGTATAACAAGCTGTTTTGGACCTGATAAATTACATTGACAAGCTAGCCTGAGTATGTTTTTTTAGTATGGTCATGTCGATGTTGTCAAGATGAGTATAAATTGAAAGTTTGATGAAGAAATATCAAGAAATGGAAAAGTTATAGCCAACGTTAAGTTTTCGCTGATGGACTGACAGACTGATGGACTGACGGACGGACAACAAAGTGATCCCTACGTATCGCATTTTTCTTCGAAAAGGTGACACAAAAACAGCGCCATCAGTCGATGTTTCAGGCAAAATAAAAGCCCAGTTCAGTATCATCGATAAACCGAAACATCATTCTGAACTATAGTGCTTTTGGTATTTTTAAAAATGGTCGCATCTGATTTCGAATATTGTGAGTTGGGGTTGGGGCCAAATGCTTTTCACACTTGTATCCCCTGTCATTCCAAAACACAAAGTGTGCATACACAGCTTGGGAAAATAAAATACCATTGTGTTTAATTAAAAGCAATAAATCCGCTAAAGTGTATCAATGCAGATGCCAAAACTTTACTGTCGTCATCAATTCAAAAATGTGTATGAACAATTTTTCTATTTATTCTTTCAAATAAACTTTGCATTTTACAAATACCTTCACGTGCTTCCGTCTCGAAAGCCAACCGCTTGGTGACTGGAGATTGTGTTGGGGTTAAATTTGCACTATGTCTTCGTTTAACCGACTTCAGTGAATCGTTTGGTGACTTGTGAAGTTTCGGTGAGATTCCAGGACATGTAAATGTACTGCTGGCCAGAATAAGGCTTTTCACTGAAATTGTTCGTAAATTGTTATTAATGGATTTACTCAATTCTCTCTTTTCTCGTTCTTTTTTTCTGTTTAAAGTTAGATTGGATTTTTTTCTTCTCATGGTGAATATCTAAAAAGATAAAACATTCCATATATCAACTAATTATTTGCATTAAATTAACAAACTTACTAACGTTTACCCCATTTTCTGCTTTTATGGGTTTGTTTCTTTAGTTAGTTTCTCTGGAAGTGGACTTTATTGTTAGAGAATTCCTTTTGATGTGATGTAGTTTTGTTTACACTGTATTGTCTATCTGGGCGCTGAAGACAGGATAATAGCGAGGATTGTGCGCATATACAATCGATTCAAGCTAACCAGTAGGCCTAATTGCCTACTGACCGTTCCAAGTCAGTAACACTGTCTTCACCACCCTTTCTGTTGTTTTTTGTCTCTTTCATTGTATTATCAAGTCCTTGTTTGCAGTACAGTGCGGACCTACGATGCCATTGCGTTCGGACACTGTGGTTTCTGTAGGACCCTATATCTCATTTTTGTGTGTACATCTGTTTAAATGCGATTTTCTCTTGTGTGTACGTGCTATCTCTCAAATTCTCACTTCGTACGCGCTATCATGTCTAATTTTCCCTCTTAACGTCTTCAAACAAGGCAATAATGACATGGAACATTGCACATCTAAAACGGCTTGGAGTAACAAATCTCCGGCTCAGCTTCTTTTCACTTCGAAAAGTTGAAATAAGACCAAATTTAACAAGTTTTCAAATGTCAAGTGTTTGTGTGTACGCACTATCAGAATTCAAATTGACTTTGTCGCGTTTTTCAGGACTTAACCGTAAATGCTTATGGAAAGTAACATGCGTTTACATATAATTGAGAGCAGGCTTCCTTCTCTGCACTAGTTCAATTTTACAAATATCATTGAATTCATAGAAAAAAAAGGTTTTACTCACCGAATCGAGCGTTGGCACGTGTACGTCCTATCAGAATTGCAGGTGTCCGTGACGTACGTTCCTACCCTTGGAACGGTACTAAACGGAACGGAACAAAACAGACAGAACAGAACAGAATAGAATATAACAGAATAGAAGTTGTGTATGGTGTTTGGTAAACGTTCGTTGACTCTCCTCACGGTCAGATAATCGGACTCTCCTCAAAGTCAGAGGCGGTACCTAATTGATGGGAGGAGCTAACGCTACACGATTTACCGGAATGGGGTTGATTTAACGAAACGGACCGAAACTGAGATATGAATTACCGAAACGGAGATTGTTTTGATGATTTAAAGACTAATACACACATGTCAGTCCAGTGATTTAAGTTTATTACGTCTCTGGTCTTATTATTATTACTATCTTAATAATATAATCATTATTGGGTAGTTATTTCTATATAAAAAATAATATTATAACGTCTTTAAATAATAATTGTACCGCTTTCAGCAGAGTGGGTCAAGAAGATTTATCGAAAATGAGTTCAGAAGAGACTAGTCTGGACAACGGTTGTGTATGAAAACCTTTAACGGGCCATAACTCCGCCACAAATCATTCAGCTGGAACACGGCGACGATATGCACAACTAGGCTTGATACTGATCATCCTTGCCAAGTTGCGTTGAAATATGCCAGGGGTTCAGGCGAACTAGTCTGGAGAAAGTTTATTAAAACATTTAAAGGGCAATAACTCCCGCCAAATATATGTTACTTTTGATATATTATTAATAGTATAATCATTTTCGAGTAGATCTTACGTTTAAAAAAAGGGATGTTCCTCTTTAAATGATAATTATACCACATACAGCAGGATGAGATTGCATTGATTAATTCAAGACTATGTACGAGTATATATTTTAAAAAAATACATCACGCACGCGCTCTCGCGTATGGATAGATATATATATATATCACTAATAAGTACTGATAAAGGTGATCCTTTGAGAGCAACTAACACAATTAAGAGAATAAAGCAACAGTCTCGGTTTTATTGAGTCTGTTCATGAGAAGTAATGAAAAAAGCAACACTTCTTACGCCCCCTAGCACCGGCTTAAGCGGTATTCTACTTCAAAGCCACCTATATTGGGCTCGTTGGTCCAAAAGGACCAGTAAAAAATAACACTACTGATTCGTAGCACGGGGAGGCTTTTTACAGCCGCCACACTGCACTAAACGAACGCTAGTAGTCAACGGGCGTACATACATTGCATTAACATGTCTGTATGTGTATGTTAGTTGACTAAGACTGAATGGATAAAAGACCTTATATATATCAGGAGTAAATGCCTGAGTTGTTGCATGTGACGAAAAGAGAGAAACACTAATATTCATGTAGTTTATTACATACTATAACCTGCTATATAAATACATTAGGTTCTTCCTCATCTCACTAGCGACAACTATGTATAGCTATGTATATTATGTATACATGTTCATGGGCCACATTTGGCTTAAATAAAGAAATAAACTATAATCTATACATGCAGGCATATATACACCCTATATATATATTGGACTCTCCTCATATTAATTTATATAAAACCATCCTTTTCCAGGGTATATAAACTATACAGTATGTATCAATACCTTTAATATATCGTGCACTCTTCTCGGATTATACAAATCCCCCCATCTCGAGTGTTTATAATCTATACGTCTATTTATTAATACCTTTGATATATATTGGACTATTCTCAGAATCAGGTTATATAAAACCAGCCATCTCCAGGGTCTATAATCTATACATTATGAATTAATACCTTTGATATATATTGGACTCTCCTAAAAGTCAAATTATATAAAACCAGCCATCTCCAAGGTCTATAATCTATACGTGTATGTATCAATACCTTGATATATGGTGGCATCTACTCTGAGTCAGGTTGTATAAAACCACCCATTTCATGGTCTTTAATCTGTACATTTATTTCTATATATATCAAAGGTATAGAAACATAAATGTACAGATTATAGATACTGGTGATTGGTGGTTTTATATAACCCGATTCTGAGGAGAGACGGCTATTTATAAGGAGTTTAGATACATAAATGTATAAATTATAGATACTGGAGTTGTTAGGCTTTATATAACCTGACTCTGAAAAGAGTCCGGTATATATCAGGAGTATAGATATATAAATGTATAGATTATAGACACTGGAGTTGTTAGGCTTTATATAACCTGACTCTGAAAAGAGTCCGGTATATATCAGGAGTATAGATATATAAATGTATAGATTATAGACACTGGATGTGGATGGTTTTTATATAACCTGACTCTGAGAAGAATCCGGTATATATCAGGAATATAGATATATAAATGTATAGATTGTAGACACTGGATGTGGATGTTTTTATATAACCTGACTCTGTGAAGAGTCCGGTATATATCAGGGTATAGATATATAAATGTATAGATTATAGACACTGGAAAGAAAGATTTTATGTAACCTGCCTCTGAGAAGAGTCCAAAATATATTAGGAGTATAGATATATAAATGTATAGATTATAGACACTGGAGCTATTTGGTTTTATGTAACCTGTCTCTGAGGAGAGTCCAATATATATCAAAGGTATTGATACATAATGTATAAATTATAGATCCTGGAGATGGCAAGTATTATATAACCTGACTATGAGGAGAGTCCAATATATATCAAAGGTATTGATACATACACGTATACATTATTTACCCTGAATATGGATGTACTTATATAACCTGACTCTGGGAAGAGTCCGATTTATATCAGGAGTATATATATATAACTGTATATTATATATATTGGAGTAGTTAGGTATTATGGAACCGGGCTCTGAAAAGAGTCCGATATACAATGTATATCAGAAGAATAGATATATAAATGTTCAGACTATAGACACTGGAGTTGTTAGGTTTTATGTAACCTGACTGAGGAGAGTTCGATATATATCAGGAGTATAGATATATAAATATATAGAGTATAGCCACTGGAGGTGTTATGTTTTATATAACCTGACTCTGAGGAGAGTCCGATATATATAAGGAAAATAGATATATAAATCTATAGACTATAGACACTAGAGATGTTATGTTTTGTACAACCTGACTCTGAGGAGAGTCCGATATATATCAGTATTATGGATATATAAATATATAGGGTATAGACATTGGAGGTGTTATGTTTTATATAACCTGACTCTGAGGAGAGTCCGATATATATAAGGAAAATAGATATATAGATATAGAGAGTATATACACTGGAGATGTTATGTTTATATATCCTGACTCTGTGGAGAGTCCGATATATATCAGGATTATGGATATATAAATATATAGAGTATAGACATTGGAGGTGTTATGTTTTATATAACCTGACTCTGAGGAGAGTCCGATATATATAAGGAGAATAGATATATAAATATATAGAGTATATACACTGGAGATGTTATGTTTTATAACTAACCTGACTCTGAGGAGAGTCCGATATATATCAGGATTATAGATATATACATATCTAGAGTATAGACACTGAAGATGTTATGTTTTGTATAACCTGACTCTGAGGAGAGTCCGATATATATCAGGATTATGGAATATATAAATATATAGAGTATAGACACTGGAGATGTTATGTTTTGGATGAGAGTCCGATATATATCAGGAGATATATATACAAATACGTAGCGATGGCTGTGTTAGGTTTAATTTACTTTGGCTCTGAGAAGAGTCCAATATATATCAGGAGTAAATATATATGAATGTATAGATTATAGACCCTGGGTATGTTAGATTGTATATAACCGGACTCTGCAGAGATATATAAGGGTATATATAGCTATATTAATGTATAGAGTATAGATCCTGGAGATGTATGGTTTTATATAACCTGCTTCTGATAAGAGTCCTATATATATCAGAAGTGTATATATATAAATTTATATATTATAGACACTGGAGTTGTAAGGTTTTATGTAACCTGACTCTGAGAAGAGTCCAATATATATCATGAGAATAGATATATAAATGTATCGAGTATAGAAACTGGAGATGCTCATATGGTAGAGGGACTATAAACCTTAGAAAGAAAGAAAGAAAGAAAGAAAGACAGAAACACTGGAAATGCTAGTGTTTATGTAACCTGACTCTGAGAAGAGTCCAATATATATCAGGAGAATAGATATATAAATGTATCGAGTATAGCCACTGGAGATGCTAGTGTTTAAGTGACCTGACTCTGAGAAGATCAGGAGAATAGATATATAAATGTATAGATTATAGACACTCGAGTTGTTAGGTTTTATGTAACCTGACTCTGAGGAGAGTCCGATATATATTAGGAGTATAGATATTTAAATGGATAGAGTATAGCCACTTGAGATGCTAGTGTTTATGTAACCTGACTCTGAGGAGAGTCCGATATATATCAGGAGTATATATACGTAAATGTATAGATTATAGACAGTGGAGTTGTTAGGTTTTATGTAACCTGACTCTGAGGAGAGTCCGATATATATCAGGAGTATAGATATTTAAATGGATAGAGTATAGCCACTTGAGATGCTAGTGTTTATGTAACCTGACTCTGAGGAGAGTCCGATATATATCAGGAGTATATATACGTAAATGTATAGATTATAGACAGTGGAGTTGTTAGGTTTTATGTAACCTGACTCTGAGGAGAGTCCGATATATATCAGGAGTATATATATTTAAATGGATAGAGTACAGACACTGAAGATGGAAGAGAGTCCGATATATATAGTGAGTATAGATGCATACCTGTAGGTAGTATAGATGCATAAATGTAAAGATTATATACCCTAGAGATGGATGGTTTTATATAACCTGACTCTGAGGAAAGTCTGATATATACCAGGAGTATAGATATACAAATATATGTTAAAAAAGGGCATAGCTGTGCCTAAATAGATTTCGGCGTGACATGAATTGTGTGTGGCATATTTTTCATTGATGCCGAATACACGTGTGAAGTGTCATTCACATATATGCAGTGGTTAAGAATATATTAGGTTACTACGCATTTTGTCCAAGTAAATCAGGGGGCATAACTGTTCCAAAATATGTTGCAGAAATATGCCCAGAAGCATGTCATGCTATTTATTGATACCGAACACATATGTGACGTTTCATTCCAAACGGTCAAGTGGTTAAACAGGTTATTAGCATAGTAATACTGATATTTAAAACATTTTGACTATGTATAAAAAGGGCCATAACTTTGTCAAAATACATGTAGGTTGCAGAGTTATATAGCTTGCGCGTGGCATGTGATCTATTTATCAAAAAATAAATACATGTATGAAGTTTCACTGCATTATGTCAAGCAGTTTTTGAGATATGAGCTTACCAATAAAAAAGAGTTAACCAGCGCCGACGGAGACGCTGCATGACGCCGGAGCAAGTAGAATAACTCGTCGTTTCTCGTCGGTAGAAACGTAGTAGGTAACCTTACTATTATACTGCGTAAAGTTTATCGAAATTAATAATAAACTGTTATTTATCATTATCTTTCATACAATGGACTCAATAAAAAACGAGCCTATGTCTACTACTTAGGTGCATTCTTTGCTTCCAAAGGATCCCCTTTTCAACATATATTCTCATTTGTTTGTAGTATATAAACTCAAGTGGACTGATTAACATCTTTAAATTACAATTATGCATATGCTGTCGTTGCGGTTCTCATTCCAACATGAAAAAACACCAGCGCCGCGTTGGTTAGCTCCTCCCATTTTATGCTCCACCCCTTACTCTGAGGAGAGTCAAGAAGAATATGACTGTGAGGAGGGTCAACGAACGCTTACCTCTCACAATCACGTCATACTCAAAAGTGCCTTTTATCATAAAAAAAGGTTAGGGATTATATATTTCGAATCATGAATAAACATCAACCAATGAAATCGTGCGTACTGTGTTGCAAAGTTGTATAGAGTTTGCTATAGTAGTAGTAGTATTCAGGCCAATCAAGGGGGTCCCAAAGGGGGGGGGGGGGGGGGGGGGGTGTTCACGTGATCACGTAAAATAAAAACAAGGATCACGTCTTCACGTGAAAATAGCAGAACTTTCACATTTCACGTTAAATGTGGATGAGCAGACGTGAAGCGCTATAGGCTCGAGCTTCTCTAGTACAATGTGTGGGTTGCAACAACAACAAAAAAACAAGAGGGCCAAGATGGCCCTAAAGCGATCACCTGAGTACTGGCACATTATCGAACTTCTTCGAAATCTTATGGTCATATACAATCTGTGCAAGTTTAGTTAAGATTGTTCAAGAAATGTGGGCTCTGTTGTGTATAACAACATTGATATAGACAGTTTAAGACCCTGACAAAGTTTGGTAAAGATCAAATACAAAATGAAGGTGCTAGAGAGTAACACCTTGGGCAGAGCCAAATGTGACCCCAGGGATACATGTAATATATGAGAGCTGTGTGCTTTGTTATTTTGACTAAACTTCACATGGATGAGAAGAAGATTTTTTGAGTTTTTCCCTATACAAGTCTATGTAAAACGTGACCCCTGGGCAGTGTATTAGCCAGCCAACCGTGCAGTCGTCTTTTGCACGGCCGTTTTTGAAAAATCGCGGCCAATATTTGGGGGAGTGGGTGGGGTAAAATAATTTATTTTTTTTGCTCAGCAACACTTCCAAACTTTTACTTTTTCAATATTGTTATGTTTTGTATACATTTATAGACTAAATACGATCTAAAATGTATTTTTTTCACCTTTATCTTTAAAAATAAATTACCCCAGAGACACCCACTTGTCGCAAATTGGTGCATAGCGCTTGTTAGCAAATTATTTTGACCACCCTGTTTGAATATTAGCACACCCAGTTCTTGAAATCCTGCCTAAAACACTGCCCCTGGGGCGGGGCCAAATGTGAAACCAGGGTAACCATTTGAACAAACTTGGTAGAGGACCATAAGCTTATAGCAAATGCAAAATATTAAACCTCTGGCTCTTGAAGTTCCAGAAAAGACTTTTTTTTCTCAGTTTTTCCCTATACAAGCCTATGTAAAACTGTGACCCCTGGGGCTGGGCCAAATGTGACCCCAGGGTCACCATTTGAACAAAATTGGTAGAGGACCATGAGCTTATAGCAAATGCAAAATATCCAACCTCTGGCTCTTGTAGTTTCCGAGAAGATTTTTAAAAAAAAAATCCTATATAAGTCTATGTAAAACTGTGACCCCCGGGGCGGGGACAAATTTGACCCCAGGGTCACCATTTGAACAAAACTAAGTAGAGGACCATAAGCTGATGCTACATGTAATACATGAGAGCTCCGTGTCATGTGGTTCCAGAGAAGAAGAGTTTTTTCAGTTTTTCCCTATACAAGCCTATGTAAAACTGTGACCCCCGGGGCGGGGCCAAATGTGACCCCTGGGTCACCATTTGAACAAACTTGGTAGAGGACCATAAGCTTATAGCAAATGCAAAATATTAAACCTCTGGCTCTTGTAGTTTCCGAGAAGATTTTTAAAAAAAAAACCTATATAAGTCTATGTAAAACTGTGACCCCCCGGGCGGGGACAAATTTGACCCCAGGGTCACCATTTGAACAAACTAAGTAGAGGACCATAAGCTGATGCTACATGTAATACATGAGAGCTCCGTGTCATGTGGTTCCAGAGAAGAAGAGTTTTTTCAGTTTTTCCCTATACAAGCCTATGTAAAACTGTGACCCCCGGGGCGGGGCAAAATGTGACCACTGGGTCACTATTTAAACAAACTTGGTAGAGGACCATAAGCTTATAGCAAATGCAAAATATTAAACCTCTGGCTCTTGCAGTTTCAGAGAAGAAGTTTTTTTAAGTTTTTCCCTATAGATGTCCATGTAAAACATGTGACTCTTGGGACGGGGCCAAATGCGACCCTAGGGTCACCATTTGAACAAAATTGGTAAAGGACCATCAGCTTATAGTAAATGCAAAATATCAAACCTCTGGCTCTTGTAGTTTCCGAGAAGAAGATCTTTTAAAAAAAAATCCTATATAAGTCTATGTAAAACTGTGACCCCCGGGGCGGGGACAAATTTGACCCCAGGGTCACCATTTGAACAAACTTAGTAAAGGACCATAAGAGTATAGTAAATGCAAAATATTAAACATATGGCTCTTGTAGTTTCAGAGAAGAAGACTTTAATGTGTTTCCTATATAAGTCTATGTAAAACAGCGACCCCCGGGGCGCGGCCAAATTTGACACCAGGGTCACCATTTGAACAAACTTGGTAGGGGACCATAAGCTTACAGCAAATGCAAGATATTAAACCGCTGGCTCTTGCAGTTCCAGAGAACAGGTTTTTTTTCTCAGTTTTTCCCTATACAAGCCTATGTAAACTGTGACCCCCGGGGCGGGGCCAAATGTGACCCCAGGGTCACCATTTGAATAAAATTGGTAGAGGACCATAGCTTATAGCAAATGCAAAATATTAAACCTCTGGCTCTTGCAGTTTCAGAGAAGAAGATTTTTTAATAGTTTTTCCATATACATGTCTATGTAAAACATGTGACCCTTGGGGCGGGGCCAGATGTGACTCCAGGGTCACCATTTGAACAAACTTGGTAAAGGACCATACGCTTATAGTAAATGCAAAATATCAAACCTCTGGCTCTGGTAGTTTCCGAGAAGAAGATTTTTAAAAAGAAAATCCTATATAAGTCTATGTAAAACTGTGACCCCCGGGGCGGGGACAAATTTGACCCCAGGGTCACCATTTGAACAAACTAAGTAGAGGACCATAAGCTGATGCTACATGTAATACATGAGAGCTCCGTGTCATGTGGTTCCAGAGAAGAAGAGTTTTTTCAGTTTTTCCCTATACAAGCCTATGTAAAACTGTGACCCCCGGGGCGGGGCAAAATGTGACCACTGGGTCACTATTTAAACAAACTTGGTAGAGGACCATAAGCTTATAGCAAATGCAAAATATTAAACCTCTGGCTCTTGCAGTTTCAGAGAAGAAGTTTTTTTAAGTTTTTCCCTATAGATGTCCATGTAAAACATGTGACTCTTGGGACGGGGCCAAATGCGACCCGAGGGTCACCATTTGAACAAAATTGGTAAAGGACCATCAGCTTATAGTAAATGCAAAATATCAAACCTCTGGCTCTTGTAGTTTCCGAGAAGAAGATTTTTTAAAAAAAAATCCTATATAAGTCTATGTAAAACTGTGACCCCCGGGGCGGGGACAAATTTGACCCCAGGGTCACCATTTGAACAAACTTAGTAAAGGACCATAAGAGTATAGTAAATGCAAAATATTAAACATATGGCTCTTGTAGTTTCAGAGAAGAAGATTTTAATGTGTTTCCTATATAAGTCTATGTAAAACAGCGACCCCCGGGGCGCGGCCAAATTTGACACCAGGGTCACCATTTGAACAAACTTAGTAGGGGACCATAAGCTTACAGCAAATGCAAGATATTAAACCGCTGGCTCTTGCAGTTCCAGAGAAAAAGGTGTTTTTTTCAGTTTTTCCCTATACAAGCCTATGTAAACTGTGACCCCCGGGGCGGGGCCAAATGTGACCCCAGGGTCACCATTTGAATAAAATTGGTAGAGGACCATAAGCTTATAGCAAATGCAATATATTAAACCTCTGGCTCTTACAGTTTCAGAGAAGAAGAATTTTTAATAGTTTTTCCCTATACATGTCTATGTAAAACATGTGACCCTTGGGGCGGGGCCAGATGTGACTCCAGGGTCACCATTTGAACAAACTTGGTAAAGGACCATAAGCTTATAGTAAATGCAAAATATCAAACTTCTGGCTCTGGTAGTTTTCGAGAAGAAGATTTTTAAAAAGAAAATCCTATATAAGTCTATGTAAAACTGTGACCCCCGGGGCGGGGACAAATTTGACCCCAGGGTCACCATTTGAACAAACTAAGTAGAGGACCATAAGCTGATGCTACATGTAATACATGAGAGCTCCGTGTCATGTGGTTCCAGAGAAGAAGAGTTTTTTCAGTTTTTCCCTATACAAGCCTATGTAAAACTGTGACCCCCGGGGCGGGGCCAAATGTGACCCCTGGGTCACTATTTGAACAAACTTGGTAGAGGACCATAAGCTTATAGCAAATGCAAAATATTAAACCTCTGGCTCTTGCAGTTTCAGAGAAGAAGTTTTTTTAAGTTTTTCCCTATAGATGTCCATGTAAAACATGTGACTCTTGGGACGGGGCCAAATGCGACCCGAGGGTCACCATTTGAACAAAATTGGTAAAGGACCATCAGCTTATAGTAAATTCAAAATATCAAACCTCTGGCTCTTGTAGTTTCCGAGAAGATGATTTTTTAAAAAAAAATCCTATATAAGTCTATGTAAAACTGTGACCCCCGGGACGGGGACAAATTTGACCCCAGGGTCACCATTTGAACAAACTTAGTAAAGGACCATAAGAGTATAGTAAATGCAAAATATTAAACATATGGCTCTTGTAGTTTCAGAGAAGAAGACTTTAATGTGTTTCCTATATAAGTCTATGTAAAACAGCGACCCCCGGGGCGCGGCCAAATTTGACACCAGGGTCACCATTTGAACAAACTTGGTAGGGGACCATAAGCTTACAGCAAATGCAAGATATTAAACCGCTGGCTCTTGCAGTTCCAGAGAAAAAGTTTTTTTCCAGTTTTTCCCTAGACAAGCCTATGTAAACTGTGACCCCCGGGGCGGGGCCAAATGTGACCCCAGGGTCACCATTTGAATAAAATTGGTAGAGGACCATAGCTTATAGCAAATGCAAAATATTAAACCTCTGGCTCTTGCAGTTTCAGAGAAGAAGATTTTTTAATAGTTTTTCCCTATACATGTCTATGTAAAACATGTGACCCTTGGGGCGGGGCCAGATGTGACTCCAGGGTCACCATTTGAACAAACTTGGTAAAGGACCATACGCTTATAGTAAATGCAAAATATCAAACCTCTGGCTCTGGTAGTTTCCGAGAAGAAGATTTTTAAAAAGAAAATCCTATATAAGTCTATGTAAAACTGTGACCCCCGGGGCGGGGACAAATTTGACCCCAGGGTCACCATTTGAACAAACTAAGTAGAGGACCATAAGCTGATGCTACATGTAATACATGAGAGCTCCGTGTCATGTGGTTCCAGAGAAGAAGAGTTTTTTCAGTTTTTCCCTATACAAGCCTATGTAAAACTGTGACCCCCGGGGCGGGGCAAAATGTGACCACTGGGTCACTATTTAAACAAACTTGGTAGAGGACCATAAGCTTATAGCAAATGCAAAATATTAAACCTCTGGCTCTTGCAGTTTCAGAGAAGAAGTTTTTTTAAGTTTTTCCCTATAGATGTCCATGTAAAACATGTGACTCTTGGGACGGGGCCAAATGCGACCCGAGGGTCACCATTTGAACAAAATTGGTAAAGGACCATCAGCTTATAGTAAATGCAAAATATCAAACCTCTGGCTCTTGTAGTTTCCGAGAAGAAGATTTTTAAAAAAAAAATCCTATATAAGTCTATGTAAAACTGTGACCCCCGGGGCGGGGACAAATTTGACCCCAGGGTCACCATTTGAACAAACTTAGTAAAGGACCATAAGAGTATAGTAAATGCAAAATATTAAACATATGGCTCTTGTAGTTTCAGAGAAGAAGATTTTAATGTGTTTCCTATATAAGTCTATGTAAAACAGCGACCCCCGGGGCGCGGCCAAATTTGACACCAGGGTCACCATTTGAACAAACTTAGTAGGGGACCATAAGCTTACAGCAAATGCAAGATATTAAACCGCTGGCTCTTGCAGTTCCAGAGAAAAAGGTTTTTTTTTCAGTTTTTCCCTATACAAGCCTATGTAAACTGTGACCCCCGGGGCGGGGCCAAATGTGACCCCAGGGTCACCATTTGAATAAAATTGGTAGAGGACCATAAGCTTATAGCAAATGCAAAATATTAAACCTCTGGCTCTTACAGTTTCAGAGAAGAAGAATTTTTAATAGTTTTTCCCTATACATGTCTATGTAAAACATGTGACCCTTGGGGCGGGGCCAGATGTGACTCCAGGGTCACCATTTGAACAAACTTGGTAAAGGACCATAAGCTTATAGTAAATGCAAAATATCAAACTTCTGGCTCTGGTAGTTTTCGAGAAGAAGATTTTTAAAAAGAAAATCCTATATAAGTCTATGTAAAACTGTGACCCCCGGGGCGGGGACAAATTTGACCCCAGGGTCACCATTTGAACAAACTAAGTAGAGGACCATAAGCTGATGCTACATGTAATACATGAGAGCTCCGTGTCATGTGGTTCCAGAGAAGAAGAGTTTTTTCAGTTTTTCCCTATACAAGCCTATGTAAAACTGTGACCCCCGGGGCGGGGCCAAATGTGACCCCTGGGTCACTATTTGAACAAACTTGGTAGAGGACCATAAGCTTATAGCAAATGCAAAATATTAAACCTCTGGCTCTTGCAGTTTCAGAGAAGAAGTTTTTTTAAGTTTTTCCCTATAGATGTCCATGTAAAACATGTGACTCTTGGGACGGGGCCAAATGCGACCCGAGGGTCACCATTTGAACAAAATTGGTAAAGGACCATCAGCTTATAGTAAATGCAAAATATCAAACCTCTGGCTCTTGTAGTTTCCGAGAAGATGATTTTTTAAAAAAAATCCTATATAAGTCTATGTAAAACTGTGACCACCGGGACGGGGACAAATTTGACCCCAGGGTCACCATTTGAACAAACTTAGTAAAGGACCATAAGAGTATAGTAAATGCAAAATATTAAAGATATGGCTCTTGTAGTTTCAGAGAAGAAGACTTTAATGTGTTTCCTATATAAGTCTATGTAAAACAGCGACCCCCGGGGCGCGGCCAAATTTGACACCAGGGTCACCATTTGAACAAACTTGGTAGGGGACCATAAGCTTACAGCAAATGCAAGATATTAAACCGCTGGCTCTTGCAGTTCCAGAGAAAAAGTTTTTTTTCCAGTTTTTCCCTATACAAGCCTATGTAAACTGTGACCCCCGGGGCGGGGCCAAATGTGACCCCAGGGTCACCATTTGAATAAAATTGGTAGAGGACCATAAGCTTATAGCAAATGCAAAATATTAAACCTCTGGCTCTTGCAGTTTCAGAGAAGAAGATTTTTTAATAGTTTTTCCCTATACATGTCTATGTAAAACATGTGACCCTTGGGGCGGGGCCAGATGTGACTCCAGGGTCACCATTTGAACAAACTTGGTAAAGGACCATAAGCTTATAGTAAATGCAAAATATCAAACCTCTGGCTCTGGTAGTTTCCGAGAAGAAGATTTTTTAAAAAGAAAATCCTATATAAGTCTATGTAAAACTGTGACCCCCGGGGCGGGGACAAATTTGACCCCAGGGTCACCATTTGAACAAACTAAGTAGAGGACCATAAGCTGATGATACATGTAATACATGAGAGCTCCGTGTCATGTGGTTCCAGAGAAGAAGAGTTTTTTCAGTTTTTCCCTATACAAGCCTATGTAAAACTGTGACCCCCGGGGCGGGGCCAAATGTGACCCCTGGGTCACTATTTGAACAAACTTGGTAGAGGACCATAAGCTTATAGCAAATGCAAAATATTAAACCTCTGGCTCTTGCAGTTTCAGAGAAGAAGTTTTTTTAAGTTTTTCCCTATAGATGTCCATGTAAAACATGTGACTCTTGGGACGGGGCCAAATGCGACCCGAGGGTCACCATTTGAACAAAATTGGTAAAGGACCATCAGCTTATAGTAAATGCAAAATATCAAACCTCTGGCTCTTGTAGTTTCCGAGAAGATGATTTTTTAAAAAAAAATCCTATATAAGTCTATGTAAAACTGTGACCACCGGGACGGGGACAAATTTGACCCCAGGGTCACCATTTGAACAAACTTAGTAAAGGACCATAAGAGTATAGTAAATGCAAAATATTAAACATATGGCTCTTGTAGTTTCAGAGAAGAAGACTTTAATGTGTTTCCTATATAAGTCTATGTAAAACAGCGACCCCCGGGGCGCGGCCAAATTTGACACCAGGGTCACCATTTGAACAAACTTGGTAGGGGACCATAAGCTTACAGCAAATGCAAGATATTAAACCGCTGGCTCTTGCAGTTCCAGAGAAAAAGTTTTTTTCCAGTTTTTCCCTATACAAGTCTATGTAAACTGTGACCCCCGGGGCGGGGCCAAATGTGACCCCAGGGTCACCATTTGAATAAAATTGGTAGAGGACCATAAGCTTATAGCAAATGCAAAATATTAAACCTCTGGCTCTTGCAGTTTCAGAGAAGAAGATTTTTTAATAGTTTTTCCCTATACATGTCTATGTAAAACATGTGACCCTTGGGGCGGGGCCAGATGTGACTCCGGGGTCACAATTTGAACAAACTTGGTAAAGGACCATAAGCTTATAGTAAATGCAAAATATCAAACCTCTGGCTCTGGTAGTTTCCGAGAAGAAGATTTTTAAAAAGAAAATCCTATATAAGTCTATGTAAAACTGTGACCCTCTTGGTGGGTGGGGGTGGGGTGGGGGGGGGGGGGGGGGGGTGGGGCAAATTTGACCCCAGGGTCACCATTTGAACAAACTTAGTAGAGGACCATAAGCTTATAGCAAATGCAAAATATTAAACCTCTGGCTCTTGCAGTTTCAGAGAAGAAGAAGTTTTTTCCTATACAACATGTCTATGCAAAACACGTGACCCTTGGGGAGGGGTCAAATGTGACCCGAGGGTCACCGTTTGAACAAACTTGGTAAAGGACCATACGCTTATAGTAAATGCAAAATATCAAACCTCTGGCTCTTGTAGTTTCCGAGAAGAAGATTTTTTAATTTTTTTCCTATATAAGTCTATGTAAAACTGTGACCCCCGGGGCGGGGACAAATTTGACCCCAGGGTCACCATTTGAGCAAACTTAGTAGAGGACCATAAGCTGATGCAACATTTAGTACATGAGAGCTCTGTGCCTTGTGGTTTCAGAGAAGAAGATTTTTTAATGTTTTTTCCTATATGTCTATATGAAAAACATGCAAAATCTCAATATACAAACTTTGGATCCACGGCCATTTTTAACCCCGGGGACTTCATTTGAACAAACTTAATAGCCTAGGCGTTGGCGATCATTTTAAAAGAAAAACTGTTGAAATCTGTCCTGTGGTTCTGGAGAAGATTTTTTAAGGTTTCGATTATATAAGGTAATGGCGGCCATCTTGGATGTCGCGCTGACCTAATTTTAACAAATCTCAAAAGCATTCATCTAAGGATCATCCATTTGAAGTTAAGTCAAAATTAGCCAAGCGGTTTCTGAGGAAAAGTCGTTTGAAGAAAAGTTAACGACGACGACGGACGGACGACAGACGACGGACGACGGACGCAGAGTGATCCCAATAGATCACTTTAAGCCTTCGACTCAGGTGATCTAACAACAAAACAAAACCACACACAATCACACACAAGCTTGAGCCGTCAGATGTATTCTGAGTTTTTCAAATTGACCCCATTAACAAAAATACAAACAATAAACTCAAACGGAGGAATAGCTTCTGCCATTCTGCAACGGTATGAAGTCCATAAACAAGCAGATACGATTCTCGCGCGCTATTAGATCTGCGCGAACCTAGCGGTATTATGTTGTAGTACCGAGACCATCATACAAATAGCAATAGATTTGGAATCCAGTCAAGGGAGACCACTTTTGTCAGCAAACTGTATTAGACTAGTTCCAGGCCGACCAGTGCTACTTGTAATGTAGTGAGCTATGACTCAGTGACCACCAGTCTATACTGCCTATACTGTATCTGATACACGACACAGCTGATTACTAGTAGTGTCCCCGGGGATTCCCCGTGCCAGATGTTCGCGCAAGCACGAAAAGTTCAGCTCTCGGGCGAGGCTCGGCGGAGGAGGAGGGACACTAAAAAGACTGAAAAGGACTAAAAATTCACGTTTCACGTCACCATATCACGCGATCACGTTTTACCAAGACCAAAATCACGGATCACGCTGATATAATTTTCACGCAATCACGCAAAAATATTGTTTGTTTCACGTGTCACGTTTTTAAAAACACCCCGATCACGTTTTCACGCAAAACCCCTTTGGGACCCACAATCAATAATCAATATGTTGACTTCCGGATAGGACGAGTTCGTTTTACGTTTGAAAAACTCGAGTAAACGGGTATAATAGACGATTGTGTACCATTCTGATTTTTGTTTTTGAATGCATCTGATGGCCGATTTGTGTAATTGTTTTTTCGTCATTCATTATATAAGCGCGCCATCGGCACAAGGGCGCGTCCTGGAATGAACACTGTCAATGCCATCATGTGGAGTGCGTGGTCCAGTGGTAGAGCGCCGAACTCCTGATCTAGAGGTCGTGGGTTCGATCCTCCGTCGCACCATGTTATTTATCCTTGAGCAAGATAATTAGTCCACATTGCTTAGTACTGGTTCTACCCAGGAAGCCATCGAGAGTGATTAATCTAAGCTGCAAGAACGTGTTTCGCAATCGATGTAATAAAATATGTTTTTAAACAATGGTTTAAACAATGCCATCGTTCACTATTTGTGGATTTTTTTGTTTGAATGGTGTTTTACGTCATTCATTTTTAGCACATGTTAGGCCATATATGACGGTCGATTTTTTATGGTAGATGCAGACCACTCCATTTTTACTGAGTAGAAGCAGTACTGTATACCTTCCACCATCCGTCAGAAACGACACTTTCTCACCCGACAAGTGGAGCTCCCAGTTTCATAGGCCGTGACCTAATAAGGTAAGCCCTCACTCCCATGGGGAAAATTTGAAGACCCTGCTTTTATGAAAGCTCATTATGAATGTAGTATTTTGCAACTTGTCTGCCATCTGAGCATGAGGGCTTTATCGTGTTACAGGGTGTAGGATACGTTACCTATAAACAATAATTATTTTTATTGCATTTTGAAGACTAAAAAGGTATGGAAGATTGGATTTGTATTTTAAAATTTCTTCATTATTCATGCTTTTTACAATACAAACTTTCGTTTCACTTACATTTTATACCTTATATACCTGCTCTAATAACTTATTAGACTTATTATAAGTCTACGTTACCGTAAATTACATGTAATAGATAGAGTATGGTCTCGTCGAGTTGGTTGATTTAAACATCGAGATGGGCATAGTCAACCAACACATACTGTATTTGTGTTGTAGCATGTACATTTCAGGTAATTGCCATACTCTAACTTCCAATAACTGGTAGTTAGAGTACACCATTTATTCTGACAGGTGTTATTTTCAAATAAACGCTTTTCACCTTTGAAAATACAAAGGGAATTTCAGAGACCATGTTACAACCTACACATATAGACTATTGATGGCTTGATGCTAAATTGCTGAGATAATATCTGTTATTTATGTGTCGGTAGATTATAATTTGAATTAAATAAAGAACTAAGTAAACTTGAAATTTACTAAATTCAAATTTAAAATCACTCACTATCTGCTAACAATGGTAACCTTCTTGCCTTCATTTCAAAGCTTGAGGGGCGTTCATAAAAAATAACTGTCAGAGTCAGGTCTCTCCGGCTGTTCTATTTCATTTAGCATAGGCATTTCCAGGGCCTGGCAATAACAAAAATAAACAAAATAATAAGTATGCCACAGTAAACATTATACTAACATTTACGTTTAATTAAATAGTAACTGCCAGATACGTCAATACGTGCCTAATAACAGTGTACATTTGGCCTTTTCTAGAACAATCTATAAACATGTGACATTTTCTAGAACAATCTAAAACATGTGGACTTTTCTAGAACAATCTAAAAAAACTTAAAACTTCTACAACTCATAATAAAAATGTCATACTCCACCATAATATATTGTTAAAATCCCGTTGTTCGGGTCTAAACTTTTAACTCCAACACAGATGTTTAATGAAATCAGGCCCAATATGCTTAAATTAACCCTTGTGTGTAAGCTAGGATAGAACATATCACAGTGCTGAATGAATTTCAGGCTTATACATTATGGTTTGGCCTTTCGAATATATAAGAATTACATGGTTAGTAACTTAGAATTTCAGCCGTATTTTGCATTGTGACGTCCGCAGTATTTATCCCACCAACGGTCAGGTCAGCACTGTATTTTTTTGTATTTTTTTTATAAAATGTGACAGTGTTGCAATGATTTGTTTCAGGTTGTGTATGAGCAAACTTTATCATTGTATTAAAACGAAACGGCATTCGTATTAGCAAGGCCATAACTAATCACCGAGTAAGGCCCTGCTGGAGGTTTTCCAGTCCTTTCCCAATGAAGGTAGGCCAGATCTGGGATGGTACCCGGCTGTCTACGCTCTTACCAACTCTAGCCTCCTGGTAGCGTTTTCCTGCAATGAAGCCATATAACCATATTAAAATAAATATTTGTTTGCATCATTATCAATAACTTTACAAACCAATATAGATTATACAAAATCGCGTCTGTGGCCGGGATAGTGAAGATGTGACGTCTAAAGGTATGAAAGCACTAATTAGTTTCCCCATAGACACCAATGTTAAAGTGTCACATATTAATGATTTGCTGCAAATTCAACTCAAGTATGGATAATGCAGCAGTGTAATGTTCATATAGAAAACTATTTTTCCACTTGAAAAATCACCAGAAAACGTGGGGTCACAATACATGTAAGAAAGTTCTTGTTTGTTTACTAAACAGGTCAAGGGTTAAGCTGTTTTTATTGATCGACTGTTTTCATTGCTCACAAAGTGTAAGCATAGAGTCGAAATTTCGAAAATGTTCATCAGTGATCCAGTAAAACCTATTAATACGCTTCTTATACATATAACCACAAAATCGAATAGAAATGGGCAGTTTTCCCCTACTTATAATGCCCATTTCCATCGAAAAAGGAGGCATTACTTTTTATTATAGGAACTACATTCGACTACACCTCGGAGGTTTACATGTAATTGGTGGTGGTGAACCTATAAGAGGAGAAAACATGTTCAGATGTTTCTTAAATGAGGATTTTGTGTTGTCATTTTCATAACAAGCTTAAAAACACCTACTTCATGCAAATCGAATGATTATTTGCCGAGATATGGTCTTGTGAATACCAAGGACAATAGTCTGAAATCGACAAAAGTCAGAGATTTTTTTTTTTATTTTACACTGTCTCAATTGTCATAACAAACGGCATTTCTTGTCAATACAACATATTAAATAGATCAAATGTTTAGAACATTCAATGGACATAAATAAAATATGCATTTTAGGTACAATTAGGACGATGAATATGCCAATTTATGTCGATTTTCATGCCAAAATTGATTTTTCAGTCAAATTCTTCAAAATTGGTGGTACCATACCTGATTATAGTAGCAAATACGAGCTTATTAATGCCAAAAAATACCGCTTAAATCAGAATTGATACTAGCTGAACGCTACCAAGTCGAGTTTGAATGATAAGGAATAATATTTTACCTTTTACACAAATCTTCATTTTTCACAGTATCCTATTTTAGGGGGGTAGGGGAAAGATTTAGTGGTTTCCTGCCTACCAAACCTGTTGTCATGCAGATTTAATTCATGAAAACATGTTGCAAACATGCATACCTACATGTTGATACCAAAAAGACATAGTTCAACTGCAAACACGTCACCATTACCTCATTTTAAACAGAAAAAAAATGAAACTCAAAATTACTGATTTTATAGATAATACTGGACAAAAAACGCTCAAAACCTATGTAATAAACTATGGAAAACCTATTTCTGAGCTTATTTTACCAACTGTAATCGGAAAAGTGTCCCTAGGTACGAATCTGAGCGAGTCCTAATTACTGCACTCATCTCTTATAGGTATGAAAGCACTAATTATTTTCCCTATAGACACCAATGTTAAAGTGTCATATATTAATGATTTGCAGCAAATTCAACTCAAGTATGGATAATGCAGCAGTGTAATGTTCATATAGAAAACTATTTTTCCACGTGAAAAATCACCAGAAAACGTGGGGTCATAAGAAATGTAAGAAAGTTCTTGTTTGTTTACTAAACAGGTCAAGGGTTTAGCTGTTTTTATTGATCGACTGTTTTCATTGCTCACAAAGTGTAAGCATAGATTCGAAATTTCGAAAATGTTCATCATTGATCCAGTAAAACCTATTAATACGCTTATTATACATATAACCACAAAATCGAATAGAAATGAGCAGTTTTCCCCTACTTATAATGCCCATTTCCATCGAAAAAGGAGGGATTACTTTTTATTATAGGAATTACATTCGACTACACCTCGGAGGTTTACATGTAATTGGTGGTGGTAAACCTAAAAGGAATCACACCACTATTATCTCCCTTGAATACTCGTGCCCTGATGAAGGAGGAAGATAAAAAAACAAGTTCGCTTTTCTACATTTTACAGGATACATTGATTTATCTTTACCAGGTTCTAAATCTACAGCATTTTAGGAAGAGATAACAGACATATGCATGTTGATATAAGATTTCTAGCTAATTCTGCCTCATTTTACACATCATGGGTCTAATCACCACGGGCTTGTAGTTTTGTCTAAATTTTGATAGGTTCCACGCAAACATGAAATTAAAAAAAGTTCGATCTGGTAAATATTTGTTGAATGTGTTTTAAATTGCAGATATTGGATCAATGAAGAATTTAAGCATAAATACATGTTGTAAAATATGTTTATCTCTATGCCACGATCAAAAACATTACAATGGGACCCTATGGAAAATTAATTGTGGTGTGAGACGAAAACTGTCTCTCCTCTCTCCGCTGCGGGTTCGAATCTCACCGGGATTACAAAGGACGGGAGGTATATAGAACCGGTTCTACCCAGGAAATATGAAATTGTCTGTCTCTACCACAAAAACGTCATATATGGCCTAACATGGCCTAAAAATGACGTAAAACGTTTCAAACACACATTCAAACAAACAAAATGGCGTAAATTGTGAGTCTGTTTGAGAACACCGGTGAACAAATAGACGTTTCCAAGTGGACAGCTACTATACGTTTTAACTACCCAAACTCCTAATTCTACATGAAGTTTTTTTCCACAATACCAAAGTAAACTGCGACATTTAATATTACAGTCAAACCTGTAGTTAAAGACAACATAAGAAAAGAACAGGATTCGTCTTTTAACACAGGTGGTGTCTTAATACATAATCTAAAGCAATACAATGAGGTAAGGAAATGGTTGTCCTTAAATAGAGGTGTTTTCTTGACCATGACCGTCCTGGTAACCACAAAGAATATCTAAGATAATATAGTCCTGGGTATTTAGCATGTTTCCTTTTAGGTTGTATACCGCTTAAAAGGGTCAGGTTCCCGTTCAGAAACAGACCGACAGACATCCAAACAGAGTATAACATTCCTACCTAATACGGTGGAGTCCCATGTATTTATCCTGTATCCCTTGGGGTTGTCCACCGCCTGAGGGTCTGGTACCCATTCTAAAACTGGATCCCCGTGCTGTTCTGTCTTACCGTCCTCGTTTCCTTTCTTAGTTTTATGTAAAATAAACAAGAACGCAACTTTTGGTACTTGAGAGAAACATGAGTGACGCAGTAATCACTTAGGATGAACACACGTGACACGCTTCCCTGTAGAAACCATATCAGGTACATATCAAAATTGTTTGTGTCAGTGCATTCCGGAATACATTTCTGATCTCAGCAAACATTTGTTTATGTCAATAAAATAGTACATAAACAGGACAATACACAACATAAAATGTCACCGACTTGGAAGTGTCAGTAGTGAATAAGGGATAGATTAAATCGTTTTTGTCCTATCTTCAGCGCCCAAATATTGACACGGCAGTATAAATAAAGGTTCATCTCAACCAAAGGCAATATAATTATGTAAATCACACAGTGTTAATCCAGCGTTGGTATCGTTAGCGTTAGCGCAGCCTTCACAGTTCAGTAGTCGTATTCAGATGCTCTTGGTAGTTCAACATTAAAACTACTTAAAATGTTTAAATACTGTTAAATATAAAATAAAATGCTCATATTGCTCAAATGCGCTATTGTTGATCCTCCCACAGGACGCATCGACATCAACTGGTCCAATGTCGGAACGAGGATGGATGATGCCCTGGGTTAAATTTGATCGCCTAAATGGCCGATTTAGACACGAGCTGGTGTAATTACGAACAAAGACCGGCATACGATTTACATACTGAGTTTGATCCAAATAGACAAAGAAATTATTAGAAATGTAATGTAAGAAACCAGTGAATGAATAAAGTATGATTGAGCATGTAAGGAAAGAAGCCAGATTAAGTTAAAATGATTAGAAATGTAATGTAAGAAGCCAGATTTAGTTAGAATGATTAGAAATGTAATGTAAGAAGCCAGATAAGTTAGAATTATTAGAAATGTAATTTAAGAAGCCAGATTAAGTTAGAATGATTAGAAATGAAACGCAGGAAGCCAGTGAATGAATGAAGTTAGGATGGATAATGTAATGTAAGAAGCCAGGGAATGAATAAAGTATGATTGAGCATGTAAGGAAAGAAGCCAGATTACGTAGGAATGATTAGAAATGTAAGAAACCAGTGAATGAATAAAGTATAATTGAGCATGTAAGGAAAGAAGCCAGGTTAAGTTAGAATGATTAGAAATGTAATAAACCAGTGAATGAATATAGTATGATTTTAAGTAGTCAGATTAAGTTAGAATGATTAGAAATGTAATGTAAGAAGCCAGATTAAGTTAGAATGATTAGAAATGAAACGCAAGAAGCCAGTGAATGAATGAAGTTAGGATGGATAATGTAATGTGAGAAGCCAGTTGAGTTCGAGTGAAGAAAATATAGGAAAGACGCTGATCCTCCACGACCGGTGACCAAGCAATTAAGAAGAGTGACCATATCCACATGGGATTGGTCTTGAATTCAGGTTGATCAGCCATAAGGCAATCTACCTAAAGAATATTCTTTACGAATATATTTGTTTAGTGGCATGTATACAGAAGGTATATGTACATCTATTACAAATCATTAATCCTGCAACACAAATTTGCATAACTTAAATGTAAGTCGTAAACAAGGTGCAATTTGCTGAGATATTCATAGGGTTGTATTTCTTCAGAAAATAAATATTAAATATTGTCTTTCAGTCATGATGTATGCTGATGAAACCGCATATTTGAAAAAGGGACGTAATAAAATGAAACATTAAAACCCCTTCAATTTAATATATCCTCCTTTTGCAATCCTTAGCCCTGGGCGTTACCACGTAATACCTGTGTATACAAGAACGTACATTCTATATGCGTTTACGATATGTTATTCATGAATTTAAGCTTTTGGATTCTGACTGCGAATCTGATTTTATTATTGAAGACATATTTATATGCGTTCTTATTAAACTTTGTGTAAGCCTGCATTTGTGTAATAAGGAGCATATTGGCATATTTTCAATGGAGACTGATATCTGCACATCATATTTTCTTTCTTTTGAAACTGCAACTATGAATATATGTTTTTCATAAAAGGGCACATGTTTAGCTTAATATAGAAAAAAATGTAGTTGCGAAATATAAAGCTTTTACTATTTTATAACTCCATTTATTATAAACAATTTGAATTCCACGTTATTTCGAGTCATTCAGGCTATTATTTGGCATTATTGAAGGTTTACCGCCACCAACAGCATATAAATCTCCGATGTGATTTACCGCCACCAACAGCATGTAAATATAAACCTCCGAGGTGTTTTACCGCCACCAACAGCATATAAACCTCCGAGGTGTTTCACCGCCACCAACATCATATAAACCTCCGAGGCGTTTTACCGCAACCAACAGCATATAAACCTCCGAGGTGTTTTACCGCCACCAACAGCATATAAACCTCCGAGGTGTTTTACCGCCACAAACAGCATATAAATATAAACCTCCGAGGTGTTTTACTGCCACCAACAGCATTTAAACCTCCGAGGTGTTTTACCGCCACCCAACAGCATCTACACCTCTGAGGTGTATCGAATGTAGTTCCTATAATAAAACGTAATCCCTCCTTTTTCAGGAAATAGGCTATAAGTAGGGGAAAACTGCCCATTTCTATTCAATTTTGTTATTGTATGTACAGGAAACGTATTAATAGGTATTACTGAATCACTGATGAAATTTTTCGAAATTTCGAATCTATGCATAGCCTTTGTGAGCAACTATAAATGAAAACAGCTGTACCCTTGACTTGTTTAATAAACAAAAAATAACTTTCTTATATGTCGTGGGACTCCACCTTTTCCTCTGATTTTCAAAATGGAAAATTAGTGTTCTATATGAAAATTTCACTGCTGCATTATCCATGTTTGAGATGAAGTTGCAGCAAATCATTAATATGTGACATTTGTGGTGTCAGTGGGGTTAATTCATGTAAGTGAATGATTAAAGCAATACCTGTAATTTGCATTAATCAAATAAACTAGAAGGGTGTTCCACGGAACATTTATGTCGCCATTGCATGTGCTTATTTGACCAAGTAAAATCTAACTATAAAGTTTGAAGACACGGCATACAATCCTTCATGAATTATGGAGAGGTTTTATTTAAGTGTTAAAGTTTATGAAAGGGGAAAAAATCTGCATTGGATAATTGATAAGGAAGAACTGTATAAAGTTCTATGGCCATAGGTCAATATTTTGCCAAGTTATGAGCTATGTTAGGTTGCAGGTTATAGTTTTATGAAACGGGGGCATAACTCTGCCAAAATGAAAGTCAGAGTTATCGGACATGTGTAGCGACATTCCTTCAATTAAGACGAATCTGTGTGGGAAGTTTCATTTATGAACATAGGTCAAATACTTTTCAAATTATGGTCAGTTATGAGTTTGGTTAGGTTGCAGGTTTAAGTTTTATGAAAAGAGGCATAAATGAATGTCAGAGTTACTGGTCATGGGCAACGATATTATGTATGGTGAGATTAATATATGTATGAAATTTCATGAATATAGGTCAAATATTACTTTTGGAGTTATGGCTAGTTCAAAATGAAAGTCAGAGTTATTGGAGATGTGTAACAGCATTTCTTAGGTTAAGATGAATATGTGTGTGAAGTTTCATAAACATATGTCAAACACTTTTCAAGTTATGGCCAAGGTTAGGTTGCCGGTTAAAGTGTGATGGACGACGCAAAGTGATCCCTAAGTGTCTGCCATGCTGCGCAGGCGACACACAGAAATAAATAATCAGTATTGTTCTATTATGAAATAGTGATAAGATGGACAATATATTTAAAGTGGCTATCCCGCCAAAAACAGTCAAATTTCACAACATATGTACACCGTTTCTCAACCTATTGACGTCGAGGTATGTATATAACTTACACATGTTGAGAATCCAAACTCCATAGACACTATACAAACGGCTTCAACCAGTCAGGCCAAAACACCAAAACGAGCGTTTAATTAAGACTTACCAACTCATAATTCATTTTACGCATATTCAATCATGGGAATTTTAAGAATATGCGAACAATCATATGCCTTTAATTGGCACATAGACATTACTATATGACCTGAACACTTGGTATAAACATATTTTATTTCCATATTATACAATATGTATATATAAATAGTACAAAGTTAATAGGATTGGAACGAAAGAAAGCAATCTTATAAAGTTCCTCTCCTTGACTTGGATAGAGTTTCGGTAAAAAGTATTGCAGTGTAATTTTATTGTTATTTGTCGGGTTAGTTTCGTTATACACTGGTCAAAATTGCTAACCGGTCATTTTATTATTTGGAATATTATATCAAATATTGTATATTTTGAGTTGATATTTCATACAAATAAATATGAGCAGCAAACAAAACGATCAATACATTTTGTAACTTCAAAATCCGCACTTCCGGTCACGTGGCTTATTTTGGCGCGAAATCGCATTATTATCCCGTGCTGCACGAGGTAAGATTTGAACATGTGTTTGTGTTCTCGAAATTGTTTATCGTTTCAATCCCAAACAAAAACTTACTAAAAATGAAATAAAAAATGCGTCGGATGACAACGGAAGAGCGTGGACGGGCCGTCGGTATGATTATTGCTGGTACTTCGATTCGGCAGGTAAAGGACATTGCGTAATTTGTTCATTTTTATTAATTTATTTAATCGATTTTCAACGTTTTATTTTCTCTTTTTCAAGTCCAGTATTGTGTATTATAATATTCCTCATCCTTCTGGCAGGTTAGTTTATTCATAAGTTTACTTGTCTGTCCGTCCGTCCGTCCGTCACTTCGTTTGTTCGTTCGTACATGATTCTGTCTAACCATGTTCATTATTTCTGAAAAAGTCGCAAGAATGAGTTGTTTTATATTTATAGGTAGCCAGAACAGTCAACAGACGTTTTTCAACAATTTACGACCTTTGGCTCAAGTGCAATCGCACCGGAAGTGTTGATGACCTTTACCGAAGGCCAAAAAGACGTGTGACAACGCAGCGTCAAGATCGCTACATCCTTGTAACACACCTTCGTAATAGAAGAATAACAGCGACAGATATTGCCAGACGTTTAATAGGCGTCCATAATAGAAACGTGAGTGATCAAAGAGTACGAAATCGACTACGGATCATGGGATAGAGAGCGAGAAGACATTTTGTGGGATTAGTATTGACTGGAAGACACCGGCGAATTCGGCTTCAGTGGGCCAAAAGGTATTTGAGGTTCACCAGAGCAGACTGGGCAAATGTCGCCTTTACAGATGAGTCCAGATTTAATCTTCAGAAGTCTGACGGCAGAGAGCGAATTTATCGACGACATGGGGAACGATATTCGGATAATTGCGTCAACGAAAGATCTCATTTTGGAGGAGGGTCAGTGATGGTTTGGGGAGGTATTAGTTTGCACACTAAAACTGATATGGTGGTTGTTCGAGGAAACCTGAACGCAGACCAATACCAGCAACAAATACTTCGACCAACGCTTATTCCCCATATTCGCGCTAACCGTGGGATGACATTCATGCAAGACAATGCACCTTGCCATACTGCAAGAACTACCCGTCAGCTACTTCAGGGCAACAACATTCGAATAATGGAGTGGCCGCCATGTAGTCCGGATTTAAATCCAATCGAACATGTGTGGGACGAAATCGACCGTCGTGTGCGACAGTTACCAAGGCAACAAAATATTGCTGACCTCACAAGGGACATTGTCAATGTTTGGAATAACATACCTCAGCGTTTTCTACATAACTACATAAATTCCATGCGACAACGCTGTTTAGCTGTTGTACACGCAAACGGCTGTCATACGCGATATTGATTTTTGTAAATTTTGAAATTACTGGTATCTATGAATTTCGATACAATAAACTTCTTTGAAATTCATAAAATACTTTGCTTTACTGATGTGATTACTTATAGAACATTTTTCAATACATTTATTTCCAATTTCACATATATTTTATTTTTCTGAGACAAATAAATAAGAAAATAACAAGTGATCGGTTAGCAATTTTGACTAGTGTAGTGTCAAAAAGAGAACTGAGTGTTATCAGTTGATCCATTAATTAATTTGTATTTATAAACTTAATATTTGAAAATAATATTTTGTTCATAATGACTGAAAGATTGTTTAAAGCAATGTTAAACCCGATACATACATACTTTTATATACGTTGAATGCAACAGAGGCTTTAAAAAGAATTGAATTGAACTGGATTTTATTGTGGCACCAACAGCTAAGGTCCTATGGCGACTTTCAAGCTTCCACTGGTGAGGAAGACCTCAGGTGCCCCTCCGGACAATTTTCTTGCATGGGCGTGGATGGAAAGCCATAACCGTCAAAATGTGGATATTTACAAACCATTCAATGACAGGCCATTTAATTTAACATGAAGTCATTTGATGACGTACATATTGATTTGATGCAACGTGTAAACTCTGTTCATTTGTTACAAAGTGAATTGATACGGTTCGAAGTGAAATGATACGGTGTATAATTTCAAACCATACGACGAAAATAGAAATCATTCAGTGCAATGACAAACCATTTGACAAAAAAACTAATGCAATACAATCAAATACAAGTCGTTACGATAAAAACTTAATCGATTCATCGAAAAATGTGAAGTGATACAGAACAAAGTAAATCAGCATGATGCAATATGAATCAGTTTAACGCAAACACATTTAATCTGGTGTCAAGTAAAATTATCTGGCGAAAACAAAGTCGGTGCAATGCAAACGAAGTCCGTTCGACATAATCTGATTTCATTACGTGCAAAGTGAAACGGTCCGACATCTGGCGGCGATATGTGCCACATCACCTGCAGGGTTATTTCTCCTACATAATTACTGGCCTTATGATAGATCAAAGTACTGAAAGTACTGAGAATGCAAGGTTTGATAGGAAAGACTGTATGAATATTTGCATGATCAAATTTCCATAAATTTTACATAGTTTTAGCCAACTTGGCGATCTTGGGCGACCTTCCAAAATCTTAGAGGGTCAATCCATTCCAAATATATTGTGATCAATTGTCATTAAACTGTTTCAAATCTAGACAAGAATATAATTTTATGAAATTGCTGATGGATAGACAGATTTGTGTTTTATGGCCAAACTGTCACTCAAGATGACCTCCATGTCTAAAACTATGTCATTTACAGAGTGGCGTGTATTAAGTAGTCTTCCGGGAACAAGATGCACAAGAGGGCCTGTATCACTCTACTGGCTTGAATAGTCTAAGGCCTATCGGAAAACAGTTTTTGTTAAAAATTAAAGGCTATAACTCTGATGTGTCTAGTCTGATGCAACGGGTTTTGAACTTGTCCAAGTTCAATGGCGTAACCTAGAAAACGCCTTCTGCTGCAGGGACAAAAAAATTAACAACAGGAGCATAAAAAGGACAAATTTCCTAAAGAAATGTTTGTGATGTACCTTTTGAATCAGGTTTGCACTGTAATACTTGTTGGAGTGACTGTATTCTGTGAATGATACTCTTCCTGTTGGACTTATTACCTTTTCTTTATATGCTGATCGTTATTTTAACCAACTCTTACATCCAAATAGCGTCGAGAGATTTTCAAATTGATGGCCCTCTTATTTCATATTGGACCAAGATTTGCAATAATCTATTAAGTGATTTCATTCAGTTGTTCAACTTATTTGACTTCCAAATATGTTGGCAGAAAGTCGCTAGGCAATCAGCGGGTTCAACAACTTCCCACTTTCATATTAAAGGAATTGAATTGAATTGAATGTTGTTTAACGGCTCATCAACACAGTACAGGTTATTTAGAGCCGCCCCAGAGAGAGGGGAAGGATACATAGGAATCCGGGAACCTGCCCTACTCTTATTATCGAATAGATTCCTATGGTTCTTTAACGTGCTCGGAGGATAGACCGATACACGGGACCGCCCGGTTTACGTCCCCATCCGACGGACGAGGCTAAGGAAAAGTGTCTTGCCCAAGTCAGAGCCTGCAAATGGGCGAGTTGAACTATACATCGGTTATAGCTATCGCTCCCTTGAACTTATTTCCTTAAAATTCGAATAAATGAACTGTAATCTAGTTTTATTTAGTGTGTGTGCTCGTTGCTGCCTAGGGATCTGCTTTCAGTATGTATTAACATACGTTCGTTTAGTGCTGTGTAACGGCTGTAAAAAAACTTCGCTGACTACGAATAGGTAGCGTTATTTCTAACGGCCATTGTGTCCTTCGAGCCCATCGTTGTTACTTTAACGTACAACATCGCTTACGGTACTTTGTGTAAGCAGCGTTGTTAGTTAAAGTCACAAGGATGGCACCTTATACTACATTTCAGTACCCAATATTACATCGAGTTTGCTACTTTTCTTTCTTGTGTTCGTCCCTCACCACTATTGGTTAGATCCTTAATGGGCCTAGGAATCTCGTGAGGAAGCTATCCAGCAGGCTTGCGGAACGTCAGTGGTTCTACCCAGGTGCCCACCCGTGCACGAAAATTACCCGGAGTGGCATGGGGTCTTCCTCTACCAATGGAAATTCGCCGTATGACATTTTCTGTTGGTGCGACTATAAAATGCTATTCAATTCAATTCAATTGCTTCTTTGCTTCCATTTCAGTATTTATTCACCGAGTACACACCGTGTAACGATTATCATGTGGCAGTCGTGGGTTAAAGGGACACACGGCAATCTTGAAGTTTATATAAGGCAATAAAATTAAAATTATAGTATCATTTTGGCTTTAAATATGTTTGCATACATTGAATAATTTTTTATGAGTCGATGTATCTTCGTTTGACGATATTATTGATGATATATAATCAACGCTCAGTAATATGTGGTGACATTTTGCTCTGAACTATTCTTATAATTAATATTAATAATAGTAATGTAGAAAAACTAACGCGACGCCTCGAGTTTTCAAACACATTAAGATTGACGTAAGGCCCTTTAACACACCTGCATTCTGAGCAACGTCCCATCTTGTCCATATCAGACTTAGATGTACTTGAAACATTGTCAACTTGTTAAGCTATTTACGACTGATAATTGTTGTTAAATGAAACGACAAAATTTAGTACGCTGTAGAAACTATAGAACTTCGTCAGGATATTTTATTAGGTTTCGGGCGTAATCCCGACATTGCCTTCTGTTTCTGATGATCAAGTAATGGTATAGTGGATCCTTTAGACATCTGCGTTCCAAGCTGAAGCCCTATATTATGAAGACTTTGATGCGTCTTCCTTGTAAATTTGGGCTGTAACTATACAAAGATAATACGTGAGTTACCAAACCAAGAAATTACATTTATGTTTGATTAAACAATCAAACTAGCAATGTTAACAACAAACGCAATATACCTGGTCTTGAATTGACCAACCATTCTTAAGAATATTCTTAAAATTAAGCCCAAGTAGGCAAATTTGAATCGAACATATTTCTATAAGTTTAACATGTTTAAATGATAAACGTTCATAACACGCTGCTATGTTTAATATGATACATAATAACAAATAGCAACTTATCTTTGAAGTTATGGGAATATTTGTAACCAAAATTTGAGTACATGATTGATTGAATTGGATTTTATAGTCGCACCAACAGCTAAGGTCATATGGCGACTTTCCAGCTTCCATTGGTGGAGGAAGACCCCAGGTGCCCCTCCGGGCAATTTTCGTGCACGGGCGGGCACCTGGGTAGAACCACCGACGTTCCGCAAGCCAGCTGGATAGCTTCCTCACATAAAGATTCCTAGGCCCCTGAGGGATCGAACCTACAGCGGTGAGGGGCAAGTGATTTCAAGTCAGAGACGTTAACCACTCGGCCACGGACGGCCCTTAGTATAGTCTGAAGAATGGTTGGTGAATTTCAGGCCAGATCTTAACACAGGAACTGAACTGAATGTTGTTTAACGGCTCATCAACACAGTATAGGTTATTTAGAGCCGCCCCAGAGAGAGGGGAAGGATACATAGGAAACCGGGAACCTGCCCTACTCTTATTATCGAATAGATTCCTATGGTTCTTTAACGTGCTCGGAGGATAGACCGATACACGGGACCGCCCGGTTTACGTCCCCATCCGACGGACGAGGCTAAGAGAAAGTGTCTTGTCCAAGAACACACCGACGGAACTCAGTGGCACCACGGAGGATTGAACCCGGGGCCTCCGGTTACATATATGTATTGGACTCTCCTCATATTATAAAACCATCCCTTCCAGTGTATATAACCTATACAGTATGTATCAATACCTTTGATTTATATTGGACTCTTCTCGGAGTCAGGTTACAAATCCACCCATCTCGAGTGTTTATAACCTATACGTTTATTTATCAATACCTTTGATATATATTGGACTCTCCTCAGAGTCGGGTTATGAAACCATCCATCTCTAGGGTATATAACATATACATTATGTTTCAATACTTTTGATATATATTGAACTAATTATCCTCAAAGTCAAATTATATAAACCCAGCCATCACCTATACGTGTATGTATCAATACCTTGATAAAAAGAGTCCTTTACTCTGAGTCAGGTTGTATAAAACCACCCATCTCATGGGTCTGTAATCTCTACATTTATTCCAATATATATCAAAGGTATAGAAACATAAATGTGAAGATTAAAGACACTGGAGATGTTAGGATTTATGTAAACGGACTCTGAGGAGAGTCCAATATCTATCAAAGTTATTGATACATAATGTATAGGTTATAGACCTTGGAGATGGAAAGTTTTATATGACATGACCAGAGTAGAGTCCAAAATATATCAAAGTTATTGATACATAAACGTATAGATTATAGAACTTGGAGATGGTTGTTTGTATATAACCTGACTCTGAGGAGAGTCCAATATATATCAACGTTATTGATACATAAACGTATAGATTATAGACCTTGGAGATGGTTGTTTGTATATAACCTGACTCTGAGGATAGTCCAGTATATATCAAAGGTATTGATACATACACGTATAGATTATAGACCCTGAAGATTGATGTGATTATATAACCTGACTCTGGGAAGAGTCCGATTTATATCAGTAGTATAGATATATAACTGTATATATTATAGATATTGGAGTTGTTAGGTGTTATGGAACCGGTTTCCGAAAAGAGTCCGATATATATCAGGAGTATAGATATATAAAGGTATAGATTATAAACAATGGAGATGTTAGATTTTATATAACCTGACTCTGAGTAGAATCCGATGACTCTGAGTCCGATATATAAGAAGAATAGATATATAAATGTACATAGTATAGACACTGGAGTTTTTAGGTTTTATGTAACCTGACTCTGAGGAGAGTCCGATATATATCAGGAGTATATATTATACAATTATGGACTTTTCAGCTGTTATACATGATGTGATATGCACCAAAAAAATCATTATTGACCGAGGCGATAGCCGAGGTCAATAATGATTTTTTTGGTACATATCAACATCATGTATAACAGCTGAAAAGTCCATAACTGTTTTATTATATAACCCTCAATTTACAATTATATAAAACAGGTCAATATCAAAAAAACAATTATATAAAACAGGTCAATATCAAAAAAACAGGTCAATATCAAAAAAACAGGTCAATATCGCTAGATATTTTTTCTAAAAAATTACTTTTTAGCCAATGAAAACGCGTCTATTTATAGGTTATATAATAAATATAAATATATAGAGTATTGACACTGGAGATGTTATATTTTATATAACCTGACTCCGAGGAGAGTAAGAAATATATCAGGAGTATAGATGTATAAGTATATAGAGTATAGACACTGGAGATGTTAGGTTTTGTATAACCTGACTCTGAGGAGAGTCCGATATATCTCAGGAGTATAGATATATACATATATAGAGTATAGACACTGGAGATGTTAGGTATTATGTAACCTGACTTTGAGAAGAGCCCGATATATATCAGGAGTATAGGTCCATACATATATAGAGTATAACCTGACTCTGAAGAGAGTCCGATATATATCAGGAGTATATAAATATATAGAGTATAGACACTGGTGATGTTATATTTTGTATAACCTGACTCTGAAGAGAGTCCGATATATATTAAGAGTATAGATATATAAGTATATAGAGTATAGACACTGGAGATGCAATGTTTTGTATAACCTGACTCTGAGGAGAGTCCGATATATATCAGGAGTGTAGATATATAAGTATATATAGTATAGACACTGGAGATGTTATGTTTTGCATAACCTGACTCTGAAGAGAGTCCGATATATATCAGGAGTATAGATATATAGGTATATGGAGTATAAACACTGGATATGTTATGTTTTATATAACCTGACACTGAGGAGAGTCCGGTATATATCATGAGTATAAACGCATACATGTATAGAGTAAAGACACTGGAGTTGGATCGACTGAGAAGAGTCAGATATACATGTATATCATGAGTATAAATGCATGACTGTATAGATTATGGAAAATGGAGATGTTAGGTTTTGTATAACCTGACTCTGAGGAGAGTCCGATATATATCAGGAGTATAAATATATAAACGTATTGAGTATAGACACTGGAAATGTTATGTTTTACATAACCTGACTGTGAGGAGAGTCCGATATAGTTATATTAGGAGTATAGATATATAAGTATATAGAGTATAGACACTGGAGATGTAATTTTTTGTATAACCTGATTCTGAGGAGAGTCCGATATATATCTGGAGTATAGATATGTAAGTATATAGAGTATAGACACTGAATATGTTGTTTTATATAACCTGACTCTGAGGAGAATGGACGATATATATCAGGAGTGTAGATATATAAGTATATTGAGTATAGACACTGGAGATGTAATGTTTTATATAACCGGACTCTGAGAAGAGTCCGATATATATCAGGAGTATATATATGTAAGTATATCGTGTATACACACTGAATATGTTGTTTTATATAACCTGACGCTGAGAAGAGTCCGATATATATCAGAGGTATAGATATATAACTGTATACATTATAGACAAAGGCGATGTTAGGTTTAATTTTCTTTGGCTCTGTGAAGAGTCCAATATATATATCAGGAGTATAGACACTGGAGTTGTTAGGTTTTATGTAACCTGACTCTGAGGAGAGTCCAATATATATCAAGGGTATATATATATAAATATATAGAGTATAGACACTAGAGATGTTGTGTTTTGTACAACCTGACTCTGAGGAGAATCCGATATATTTAAGGAGTATAGATATATATAAATATATAGAGTATAGCCACTGGAGATGTTATGTTTTATATATCCTGACTCTGTGGAGAGTCCGATATATATATATCAGGAGTATAACTATATAAATATATAGCGTATAGACACTGGAGATGTTATGTTTTGCATAACCTGACTCTGAGCAGAGTCCCATATATATATATCAGGAGTATAGATTTATGTATAGAATAGAGCTTGAGATTTGCACGTGTACGGGGAGATAATGCACGAGCGTTAGCGAGTGCATTATCGTCCGTACACGTGCAAGACTCATGCTCTATTGTATTTATACCACAATAACTAACATATGCTGTGTATATCCTCGGGTATTACACGATGCATAGTGTGTATTTAGGCTATTGTGGTATAAACATATATAGAGTACAGACACTGGATATGTTAGATTTTATATAACCCGAATGTGAGGAGAGTCCGATATATATCAGGATTATTGATATATACATATTTAGAGTATAGACACTGGAGATGTTATGTTTTGTATAACCTGACTCTGAGGAGAGTCCGATATATATCAGGATTATAGATATATACATATTTAGAGTATAGACACTGGAGATGTTATGTTTTGTATAACCTGACTCTGAGGAGAGTCCGATATATATCAGGACTATAGATATATACATATTTAGAGTATAGACACTGGAGATGTTATGTTTTGTATAACCTGACTCTGAGGAGAGTCCGATATATATCAGGATTATTGATATATACATATATAGAGTATAGACACGGAAGATGTTATGTTTTATATAACCTGACTCTGAGGAGAGTCCGATATATATCAGTATTATGGATATATAAATATATAGAGTATAGACACTGGAGGTGTTATGTTTTATATAACCTGACTCTGAAGAGAGTCCGATATATATAAGGAGAATAGATATATAAATATATAGAGTATATACACTGGAGATGTTATGTTTTATATATCCTGATCCTGTGGAGAGTCCAATATATATCAGGAGTATAAATATATATAAATATATAGCGTATACACACTGGAGATGTTATGTTTTTGCATTACCTGACTCTGAGGAGAGTCCGATATATATATCAGGAGTATAGCTATATACATATATAGAGTACAGACACTGGATATGTTAGATTTTATATAACCCGACTGTGAGGAGAGTCCGATATATATCAGGATTATTGATATATACATATATAGAGTATAGACACTGGAGATGTTATGTTTTGTATAACCTGACTCTGAGGAGAGTCCGATATATATCAGGACTATAGATATATACATATATAGAGTATAGACACGGAAGATGTTATGTTTTATATAACCTGACTCTGAGGAGAGTCTGATATATATCAAGAGTATATATATATATATAAATATATAGAGTATAGACACTGGAGATGTTATGTTTTTTATATCCTGACTCTGAGGAGTGTCCGATACATATCAGGAGTATATATACATACATGTAAAGAGTATAGACCCTGAAGATAGATGTATTTACATAACCTGAATCTGAGAAGAAAGAAATATAAAAAGATCGGACAGGGAAAGCAGCATTCAAGGAGGACAGTCCGATATATATCAGGTATATAGATATATATAACTGTAAATATAATATACCCTAAAGATAGATGAGAAGAGTCCGATTTATATCAGGAGTATAGATCTATAACTGTATACATTATAGACAAAGGCGATGTAAGGTTTAATTTTCTTTGGCTCTGAGAAGAGTCCAATATATATCAGGAGTAAGGATATATGAATGTGTAGGTTATAGACCGTGGGGATGTGAGGTTTTGTGTAACCGGACTCTGCAGAGATATATAAGGGTATATATAGCTCTATTAATGTATAGATTATAGATCCTGGATGTATGGCTTTATATAACCTGATTTTGATAAGAGTCCTAGATATACCAGGAGTGTATATATTTAAATTTATAGATTATAGACACTGGAGATGTAATGTGTTATACAACCTGCCTCTGAGGAGAGCCCGATATATATCAGGAGTATAGACATATATATATACAGAGTTTATATACAGAGTTTAGAATCTGGAGATGTTATGTGTTATATAAATAAAATGAAACGTCACAAATGCGTATCTGAGGAGAGCCTGATATATATCAGGAGTATAGACATATATATATACAGAGTTTATATACAGAGTTTATATACAGAGTTTAGACTCTGGAGATGTTATGTGTTATATAACCCGACTCTGAGGAGAGTCCAATATATACTGAAAGGAAAAAGAAACGCAGGGTGCGTATTTCCGCTATATAGTGTATGTTTAATATGCTACTGCTAATCGAATGGTACAGTGCGACATTAGGCCTGTCCTTTTAGACAGAAGGTTTAAACAGCACTGAACACACCAATGGTTACCCCTTTAAAGTTTCGTTATCGTCAGAATGCGCATTTGGCTCAAGCAGCTGAGCAAACGTAGGCTTTAAATGTTGCAATCACTTAACATTAAATACAGTACTGAACTGGCTCAATTTTTCAAAGAGGAACTTCAGCATTTATAAATTTCTTGTTACAACGTGTACTGTGATTAAAACGTCTACAACATCACAGTTGTGTCCTTTCTCTAACTAACTGCACTTTTTTTTTTTACAAAACATCTTGGGATTTCCTTGGAATATATATGGAATTAAGTGTGCAGTATATGCAATATATAGCGGAAATACGCACCCTGCGTTTCTTTTTCCTTTCAGTATATATCAGTAGTATAGATATATAAATATATAGAGTATAGATACTGGAGTTGTTAGGTTTTATGTAACCTGACTCTGAGGAGAGTCCAACAGATATCGAGAGTATAGATATATAAATATATAGAGTATAGACACTGGAGATGTTATGTTTTATATAACCTGACTCTGAGGAGAGTCCGATACGTATCAGGAGTATATATACAGGAGTATATATACATACATGTAAATATTATAGACCCTGAAGATGGATGTTTTTTATATAACCTGAATCTGAGAACAGTCCGATATACATCAGGAATATAGATATATAACTGTAAAGATTATAAACCCTGAAGATGGACGTTTTTATTTAACCTGAATCTGAGAAGAGTCCGATATATATCAGGAATATAGATATATAACTGTAAATAGTATATACCCTGAAGATAGATGTATTTATATAACCTGACTCTGAGAAGAGTCCGATTTATATCAGAAGTATATATATATAACTGAATACATTATATACAAAGGCGATGTAAGGTTTAATTTACTTTGGCTCTGAGAAGAGTCCCATATATATCAGGAGTAAAGATATATGAATGTGTAGGTTATAGACCGTGGGGATGTGAGGTTTTATGTAACCGGACTCTGCAGAGATATATAAGGGTATATACAGCTATATTAATGTATAGTGTATAGATCTTGGAGATGTATGGTTTTATATAACCTGATTCTGATAAGAGTCCTATATATATCAGGAGTGTATATATATAAATTTATAGATTATAGACACTGAAGTTGTAAGGTTTTATGTAACCTGACTCTGAGAAGAGTCCAATATATATCAGGAGAATAGATATATAAATGTATCGAGTATAGACACTGGAGATGCTATCTAGATATATCGGAGTCTAGATATTTAAATGGATAGAGTATAGACACTGAATATGGATGGTATTATACAACCTGACTCTCTGAAGAGAGTTCGATATATATAGTGAGTATAGATGCATACTTGTAGGTAGTATAGATGCATAAATGTAAAGATTACATACCCTGGAGATGGATGGTTTTATATAACCTGACTCTGAGGAAAGTCTGGTATATACCAGGAGTATATATATACAAATATATATTAAAAAAGGGCATAGCTGTGCCTAAATAGATTTCGGCGTTACATGAATTGTGTGTGTCATATTTTATACTAATGCCGAATACATGTGTGAAGTTTCATTCAAATATGTGCAGTGGTTAAGAATATATTAGGTTACTACGCATTTTGTCCAAGTAAAACAGGGGGCATAACTGTTAAAAAATATGTTGCAGAAGTATGCCCGAAAGTATGTTACTCGCACAAGTCATGCTATTTATTGATACCGAACACATATGTGACGTTTCATTCCAAACGGTCCAGTGGTTAAACAGGTTTTTAGGTTACTAATACTGATATTTAAAACATTTTGACTATATATAAAAAGGGCCATAACTTTGTCAAAATACATGTAGGTTGCAGAGATATAGATCTTGCGCGTGTCATGTGATCTATGTATCCCAAATACATGTATGAAGTTTCACTGCATTATGTCAAGCAGTTTTTAGCATGGTGAACTTGTTTACCAAGGTTTAGTAACCGTGTTTTTTCACGAATCCTAACTACAGCCTCACTTATGAATCGACGCATTGCCTGAAAAAGAAGACCCATATTTTAACAGGTGTTTCTTCTTTTCTAGTGCGGATACAAATAAGGTAATGTCATTCAGAAATTTCAAGTAATTTCTTCGATACATTGTTTAAGTTATATAATGTTTATTTAGCTATTTAATCTATTGCTGTGTGTTCTATAAATATTTCAATCATCATCATCACGTGATCTTGCGTAAAATGTATTCATACGCTGTATTGTTCTCCTAGGATAGTGTATTGAGATTTGTAACCAGTTAATTTTATAATTTATTTCTCTTGCATCAAACGCATATCTCCCATCTTTCTTGGATTTATATATTTAAGAAATATACATCGTCTGTATAGTCTTCATATAATATTTAATAGGTTTGGTCAGTAATGGTTATCGCATAAGCTATTATCCTTTGTAAAAAGTTGTTGCTGCCCATTCTCCGGAATAAGATTTTTAGCTTACTTTGTAGTACGTTGTGTAATATTCTTAAGTTTTACTTCCCTTGCTATGAAGTTAAAATGACTGATTCGGTAGTAAAATAATCCTGAATACTTGTGCCAATCGTGTCGGCAAGACCGAATGCAAATCAACAATATCTGACTGGGTATATATGACGTCATTTGATCCCGAGTGACTATTTTTAGACTTCTGTTCTATTCGGACACTCCGGTTTAAGAGTAAGTCCCTTATAGTTAATCAAAATGTGCAAAGGATTGATAGCTTGGTCGGGAGAGCAGCAGTCCCAGAAAACTATAAAGCGAGCGGGATTGGTTCGAATCTGAGCAATAATTGTATTTTTTTATGTAAAAGTTTGTTTAATTCATGCCCAATGGTCTTAAAAGGGGTACATCAGGATTTTTCTAGAAACATCTTAAACTATAAAATTGTTCCGATTCACGATATAAAACACTATCAATCAAAATTTGAAGCTAGAACCATTTTGTTAATGTCTAAAATTTCAGAACACCATATAGCTAGGGTGGAATCGCACGTAATATGCTGAAATTAACCCTGGTGCGTCACCTAGGATAGCACGTATTACTGTGCAGAATGAATTTCTTTGCAAATAATTGTGTAGGCTCATGATGTTTTGGTCATGTAGAAAAAAAAAATTAATATTTGTCAATTTTAACACCTAGACCCCCATATAAAGCCTAATGTACTCCGTTTAAGACTTAAGTCGGAAAACAAATTGTGTGTGTGTGTGTGTTTGTGTGGAGAGTGGGGGGATTTTTTAAAAGATGTTTACGACTTTTATCTATGCGTCAATTTGGTAGAGGTAGAGGTAGACTTCATCTGTTTTTAAAAAAAAACTCGTAGAACCTCGCGTTATTTAGAAGCTGTCAAACATTTGTCAATGCGCAACGTGGAACAAGCGGGACTCGAACTTATGACTGTAACATTGAGAGATATACATTACACAAACAAGAGTAGATCTAAACACAAATATGTTACCTTTTATTACAATTTTCAAATTACATGCAAAACTGATTGAATTATATTCTGTAAAGGCCAAAACAGTTGATGTGTTGGGGGTAAAAACGGCGATTCGGTTGGGTGACAGGAAACAGAACACTTTCATTTTTAGGTCTAAGGTAGTAAACGGAATTTACCGTGATTATTGTCAACAAATGATTTGTCGAAAATCCACGTTAAAATTACAATTAGGGATATGAATCGTGAAATTCTCAGTAGCATAGCTACCTATTAGGCCAAAATGCTCGGGCCTTCACATCATGTTCACATACATGGTTGAAAAAATATAACAACGAAATAATTGTGTATGAACATCATGTTCACTCCGAGTTGTGAGATTAAATCACAACGGTATCCCGAGACCAGTGGTATTCCAAGTTGTGAGAATAAATAACAACGGTACCCCGAGACCAGGGATACTCCGAGTTGTGATATTAAAATGAAATGAGCACAAAGATTTATAAGTTATTTCTTGTATATGTGTAGTCTGTATGTCTCTACTACAAGTTGTGTGTAAAACATATGTTCTTTTAGTTGAAGGTCACACTTTTTGGAACAAGGAAACTTCAGGGATAATGTGTCACTTTACAGGGACATTCCATGTTTAAATTTGTATATTATAAATCTTTGTGCAGCGGGGGATATGGCTGTCTTTCAGACTACACTCGTGTTCATTTAATTTTAATCATACTTGCATAGTATGTCGATATAAATGCAAGGTTGTTTCCTATTTTAATTCATCTATGTTGGTCAAAGGGTCTATGAATTACCTCTCATTGAATTGGCAAAAATAGCTGTCTTGACCTTTTTGACGCTATATTCATTTCTAATGACTCAAACTTTGACAGGAGATGACAGGAGATGTTTTTCGATACACTTTAACACCTGTGAAGATATGGTTCAGATATGATGAAGTGTTTCGGAGATTAATTTTCATTATGACCAATCATTCCTTTAGTTCCCTTCTTTATTCCTGTATATACCTTACCTTATCTTGTTTTAATCGCCTTACTTCCAGATACATTAAACAATGCAATGATGTATTATTAAATGCAATGATGTACTATTATTAAGAAGAGGTGACACATGTTCAGTCCATCCATGTCACGCGTGATTGCAAAGAAACCTTCCATTACATGGATGAACAAATCATAGTTCACCGTGCTCTCAGTACCTTCGGTACTTTGATTGAGAATGAGCTTACCAATAAAAAAGGGTTAACCAGCGCCGACGGAGACGCTGCATGACGCCGGAGCAAGTAGAATAACTCGTCGTTCCTCGTCGGTAGAAACGTAGTGGGTTACCTAACTATTATACTGCGTAAAGTTTATCGAAATTAAAAATAAACTGTTGTTTATCATTATCTTTCATACAAAGGACTCATTAAAAAAACGAGCCTATGTCCACTACTTAGGTGCGTTCTTTGCTTCCAAAGGATCCCCTTTTCAACATATTCTTATTTGTTTGTAGTATATAAACTCAAGTGGATTGATTAACATCTTCAACTTACAGTAATGCATATGCTGACGTTGCGGTTCTCACTCCAACATGAAAAAAACACCAACGCCGTGTTGGTTAGCTCCTCCCATTTTATGCTCCACCCCTTACTCTGAGGAGAGTCAAGAAGAATATGACTGTGAGGAGAGTCAACGAACGCTTACCTATGGTGTTTACGTCATTTTCAACACATGTAAGGTTATATATGGAAAAAGATCCTAGAAAGCCACAAAGCAAGTAATCAAAGACTTGTCACAAGCAAGAGCAACAAGAGAACACATCATTAAGGGCAGGACAAGACAAGAGTTACAAGATAGAAGAATATTTATTTTAAGTCGGCTTTTACAAACAAATATAATATTAGCTCTATGAGCTATTTTCCAACAGAACATTTGTAAACATAAAAACATATAATATAGCAGCTAAACAGAAAGAGCATGGGATTAAAATATATATATCACATGCTATTTAAAACATATTTTATATATATCACGTTATTTATAACATACAATCTGAGCTCTTATACTATTATTACAATAGCCCAGATAAAATCATTATTAGACAAAGATAAACACATTCAAAAACAGGATTTACATTTAAGCACATGATAAGCACATTTAAGCATACACACATTAAAATAAGTATTCTAAGCACACATGCATAATACATAGAACATGTCAACAAATAGAGCATACGTACATATAGATTTACATCTAGCACATCACTGTTATCTTAATTAAACTAGAACATTTACTAAAGCTAAAAAGGCATCACTGTTATCTTAATTAAACTAGAACATTTACTAAAGCTAAAAAGGCAATCTCATTTAAAGCACCCTTTAAAACAATTTGCTACCATAATAAATATACGAGGGTCATTCAATAAGTTCTGTCACTAACGCGTTTTAACAAGTATGTGCTCGTTGTGAGTGTTGATGTTTGGTACCAAATGAAAGAGAGTTTCAATACCATTCCATTGATGGTAACATGAATGCTGTATCTTTTGTGTGACGAAAGTTATGGAACATTTAATACACATCAGTTATACATACTGAGGCATTTTCGTCCTGAGCTTTTTTCAGGTATGTTAATTGTTACTTTTTTAAATGCCTGTTTCTCTTTAAGTACTTGTCGAAGACCTTTGAAATTTCTCATACATTACCAGTTATATCTGTGCATTACAAGATTCAGAATTTAAGCATGGTAGATGAAAAGGCATTGTCTTAGAAATTAACATTTTAAGCTAACGTGTAAAATTAATTTAATGATAAATCTACATTAAATGGAAGGGCAGTCGTCTGAAATAGCGTTTTTGGATGATCAATATTTTCACTAAACATTGTACAAAATTCTACAATAATGTGTTGAATATGAAATTTAAACACTGAAGGACTAGGATTTGTAAAAAAATATGAAAATATATTCATACTATGAGAATAATTACGACATTTAAAAGATATTATAACATTTCCGTAAACAAAATAAAGAAAATCAGTGTTATTTCTGCTAAAACTAAGGGATATGCATTCACTCATATCTGGTTTGCAGCAAGACCTTTCCGAATTCTCGACAATCATTTTCATGGATTATGGGCGAGTAACAACAGATGGCGTACAAGAAAATTTAAAAGCATAGAATTATTCAAATAATTTTTACAACGTTTTGTAACAAGGACATTTTCAGAGATGCCAGTATCCAAAAGGTGTGGTAGGGGAGGTAATTCAGGGGTATAAATAACCGGAAATTTTTCATTTTTGTTGTGGAATTTAAGAGAGCGAACCCAGTAGTACTATAAATACACTACTTTATCTCAGTGTAATATCCAGTTCAAAGGATATATGCCTAGTGACAGAACTTTTTGAAGCACCCTCGTAAAAGCACATTTAGAACACCCGTATTATTTTTATTAAGTATGTTAAAAGACAAGACTTGAGACGAATATACCGTCCTTTCCGGATTTAGGTAATTTTGAGGTCCAAGTACATATCATCAACCAACTTAGCTTCATTTATGGCCAATGTAACGAAATAAACGTTTATTGGGCATGATTTCCTTTTTCCCAAGTCAATGCTGTGATTTGCTAATAAACGAATACATAACAAGATGGTTCACAATATGCACTCTAATGATATTTTAAGACCTTTACAACCTTTTACAATTTAAGGTCTATAGTTGCCAGGGTCAAACATTAATCTCTTCGTAAATATGGGAGTGCCATTATATATTCCCTAATCACATGGTACTTGTCTAAGCTTCAAACTAAGATCAAACGATACAAAGTGGTCTAACTATATATATAGTATCCCTCCCCTTCTCTCTGGGGCGGCTCTAAATAACCTATACTGTGTTGATGGGCCGTTAAACAACATTCTAACTATATAGTCACTCACTTCACTTAGATAGTCCTGAGAGGAACTCTATACGATTATTGTCTATGGTTTCAATCATATTAACTGTGCATTTTAATATATATATGTTGTAAAAATGCTAAAATATAATACGTATAAACCAAAACACGACCCAATGTGATCTTGACCGGGACACTTGTTTAATTTTAAATAGTCTCTCAACGATTTTTTTCTTTATTATACAAATGTCACTAAGTATATCATCAACATATCCTTTACAGATTTCTCAGGCTCCGGCATATGAGCGGTATATTCACGCGTAGAAGCCAACCATGTGTTTAAAGTATTGACCCTATCTTTGCTATCGTAAAGAGAGCTCTCCATCAGTATTTTTTCAAGGAATCAATTGTGTCTTTAACTTGTTGCTTGCTTCTCACAAATTTATAAAATGACATAGGGTCATTTATACCATTTTCAGATAATCGCCGTCCAGCGCTCAACTTTAGTGGTTGACCCATTTACAGTTCGCCACTTCCTCTTTGATTGAGCGATGACCAGACAGATTGTGAACCCTATGCTGACGTCTACCTAAATCCTTATAGGACGTTAGTTAGCTTTTGATGTTTGTCTTGTCGTACCCTTAATGGCTTGTTCTCTTGTTGCTGTGACTTCTGTCAAGTCATTGAAAATTGATATATAGGGTCCTATAGAAACCACAGCTTCCGAACGCAATGGCATCGTAGGTCCGCACTGTACTGCAAACAAGGACTAGAAACTACAATGAAAGAGACAAAAAACAACAGAAAGGGTGGTGAAGACAGGGTTACCGACTTGGAACGGTCAGTAGGCAATAACGCCTACTGGTTGAATACTTACTTTGTGGCTTTCTATGCTTTTATATATATACATATATACATATTATATACATGATCATTTATGTGTTTTACATATATATTGCATATTAATGCTGCATTGTTTGTTAGATATTATAACCTGGCGGGGATATCTTTATTTACAATGTCCCGTTTATTGGGATGACAATAGGGTAAGAGTGAGATTTGGTGTACACTAGAACCTGGTTCAAACCCCTAGCAGCTTTTTTTTGGCCACTGACCGTTCCAAGTCGGTAGCCCTATTGTCAACCCTTTCGTATTTGTGATGTCTGATCTTGGCTTTTATTCATCTTTAACGTTGTTCTTTGTTTCTGTGTGTGTTTATGGTTGACTGTCGTCCTTGAATGCTACTTTACCTGTTATAATGATAATAATAACAATAATTTCTTTATTTAACGAAGGTTAAAACACATTAGGTTATGCATATACAGTACATACACTTATTTTCAATGTGGCCTTCGAACAACAAGTTATAAATATATATATATATATATAAACATTCATAGTCATGCGCACACACGCAAACATCCATATACACAACAATTCTACGAATCCGACAAACACTCATTGGTTAATACATTCCTAATACTCTTAATTCATAATCAAGATATCCATAGTGTCATATATGAAGGTTATTTAAGCAATTACATGCATACAGTGCCAGTTTCACTCAAGAAAAAAAGAAAAATACAAAACAAAAACAATTAACAACAAAACAACAGCGACATAATTATATCGTTATATCAGCTAGTTTATATCCTGTTTCTGGAAAAGAAATTGTTTTAAATTGTATTTATACGAATTAAGGCTATTGATGTTACGTATATGTAAAGGAATTGTATTCCATACTATTGTACTGCAATAGCTGAACGAATCTTTAAAAGAGTTTGTCCGATGTTTCAGTGGAACAAGATCCTTTTGCTTAATGGAACGCAACATATAAGTTTCATTGTGAGAGAAGGTAATTAGATCGGACAGGTATTTTGGTACTAGTTCATTTTTGCATATACAAATTAATATTCCTATATGATATAGACATCGGTTCTCGAATGATAGCCAACCCAGTTCTTTAAACATTAACTTTGAATTCGTATTTAAGTCTTTATTCAGTATTATGCGTGCTGCCCTCTTTTGATTTTTTGTTATTTTCATGATTTCAGCTTTTGAATTAACTCCCTTTCCCCAATTAGCGCAACAATAGTCAGACGATGACATAATGTAAGCGTTATAAAATATTTTCTTATATCATATGTTAAATAGTAAATAATATGTTTTAATAATGCAATTTTTTTATTGAGTGTTGAACAAACTTTAGATATTTGATACTTCCACGACAATATATTATCAATGTTCGATTTTTATATCTACTTTTGCTTCCCACATATTTAAAAAAATGAGATATAGGGTCCTATAGAAACCACAGCGTCCAAACACAGTGATATCGTAGGTTCGCACTGTAGTACAAACATGGAGCAATCTTTAATTAATTATACCATCAAAAAGACAAAACACAACAGAAAGAGTGATAGAAGACAGGGTTACCGACTTGGGACGGTCAGTACGCAATAAGGCCTACAGGTTAGCTTGACTCGATTTTATGTGTACACACTCCTCGCTATTATCCTGTCTTCAGCGCCAATATAGACAATACGATGTAAACAAAACTACATCCCATCAAAAGGAATTTCCTAACAACAAAGTCCACATCCAGAGAAACTAACAAAAGAAAAACTAAGATGTTGTGTAACTTGTGTTGTAAAGCTATATACAATACAAAATAATAATTTCAGTAGGTGCAATCATAGAGTCCCAAGAGGTTGTACAGTCATCGCACAAGAGAAAAGTGAAGCATAGTGACTGACTGTAGAGGGGTCAATCACTAAACATGCAGTGCGTTGTAATACTAAAACAACTTTACGGGGTCATTTTTAACATTTTCATCTAATCGCCGTCCAGAGTACAAAAGAAATTCACAAATTTGAATCTTTACTTCAGATGCTTTATATGTTCTTAATGACACGTGTTCTCCAGGTAGCCTATAACTTCCCCGTCTACGTTTCCTAGTGTTACGAACACTTTTCTTAGTTATCCGAACCTGTGTACTTGTTCTTTTTCTTCTGAACTTCATAGCAAAATTGTAATTAACATACTCTTATGTAACTTGTTTAATTTTATCCCAACATTTATATGTATCACAGTATAAAACGAATTCTTTCTTTGCTTAAATCATTCTCAATCTTAATCTTGGTATTGACAGCTTAATTTATGCCAGTCGTCATATACATTTTCAGAATTACCCTTGGCATTTATATAAAATAATCAACTACAGAAATATGATCACTTCCTCCTAATTTACCAATATCCTTCCAATTACTAACCATATTTACAAAAGCAGGAAATAATCAAGAAATGTGTATCTTTTCTTTGGTTGAACATTCTACACGTTTCACTAACAAGCAGTCTATAACTGTTTGAAGAAAGTCATAACCTCTACGACCACAGTTAAGATTTTTCTAATCTATATCTGGAAAATCAGTCTTCTAGAAGCATTAATTCATTATTGCATGTCTCCTGTATGCATTTATATAACATTTCGTTTTATGAACAAGTGCAATAACAATTAATAGCCTTTCCACCGCATTGATCAATCTCCCATGCATAATGTGTAAGTTCTCAGCAAATTCTGAATAAATCTGAGTAAAATATTCAGTATTAATATAACCCCTTCGCCATCACCTCTATCATCTTTTGTATCTAATTTATCTTGAAGAACTGGTTGATAAATCCCATCAATACAATACTCGGACTCAGCAATATGTCTCTGTGACTCCGACAATGTCAGGTTTGTTAATATCAATGTGTACATTCATTTAACTCATGGTATTTGTAAACGGGCCGACATGCATTTGTGTACTTGTAAACAACGTCAAGTTTGATTAATACATTTCAACTTATTTACACTTACAGTTAAATCCGGAGATTCGTTGGAAGTGATAGAGCTGTTCACCAATGTATCACAACAATAGAGTCATTAGCCGTTGTAACGAGGAACTATTAACTGACCACAATTAATCATCAATCCCAATCTCTGCGGCTTTAAATTACAATACCGCTTTAGCCGGTGATTTAGCCGGTGCTAGGGGCGTGATAGGTATTGCACCTTATATTACATCTCTTGAACAGACACAATACAATTGAGGCTGCTACTTTTCTCTTTTGTTTGTGTTGCTGCTTCCAAGAGATCCCATTTTCGGTATCTACTGACATTCTCACTAGCGCTTGTGTAGTGCTCTGTGGCGGCTGTAAAAGGTTATTACTTACTTTTCATGTTGAATCATCAAGTCTCTGTGGCTTTGATGTAGAATACCGCCTAAGCCGGTGCTAGTCGAATAAGAGGTGTTGAGCTTTTTCTTACCTCTCGCAAACAAAATCAATACCAACCGAAGCGTCCCCGTGGCCGAATGGTTAATGACGTTGTGTTGTAAACCTCGCCTATCACCACTGCGGGTTCGAATCCCAATGGGAGCTCGAATTGTAAGTGAGGAAATGTCGATTATTTAGGTCGGCGGGAGGTTTATAGTTTATAGTTTATAGTATTTCCTACCCAGGAAAATTGGGTGGTCTGCTTCCACCACATTTTTTTTTCTTTTTTCAACCGTCATATATAACCTTACATGTGTTGAAAATGACGTAAACACCATACAGACAAACGTATATCTCTTATTTTTGTTTGCTTCCAATGGATCTCATTTTCAGTATAGTTTACATAATCACTAATTTATTTGACAAATTATTAAAAAAATTAAACAGCAAACTATAGACAAATTAAAGTCTTCAAAATATAAATAATATCATACATAACTTATTTGTTTTCCATATGAGTGTTACATGTGTTTTCCTGATGAGTGTTATATGTGGTTTCCGGGTGTGAGTGGTTTGCACGTCTAAAGGTATATAATAAAGTCGAACAGGAGGAAATGTAGCATTCACAGAACACATTCAACCAACAACACGTATGCAAAACAGACGACAATTACAAGGATACATAGACGTAAAGTAGGCGACACCACCAACATAAGAGGTTTGACAACAGGAGTATCGCATTGGAAAGGTAGTATTAACTAGGCAGTATCAATATTTGACATAAATAAAACACAAATATGGTCATGCATATATGAATATAAAAAAGCTAAGAAAGCCACAACGTAAAAACACAATGACTTGGTAGAAATCAGACCAGCTCGAGAATAAACCATTACTGGACTAAAAATGGGACATATTTAATATATTGGATGTTTTGATAAATTTGTATACTACAATATCAATGTTACAGGTATGCAATATTTAACGAGAAATGTTTTGCCTAAATGCATCATAGATCTAAGTTAGGTGAATTTCCATTTAACTTTTGATTCACCCGTGACTCATTAAATGACCCTAGTTCTGCCTGAAAGACACAGATCGTTTTTAATTTAAAGTCAGTTCTAAAAAAATGATAATATTTTAAAAAAAAAAATCGAACTATTTTTATGTGTGTGATGTCATAACATCTTTGTAACTAGTGTTTGTTTGTGTTTTGTGGTTGACTGTGGTCCTTGAATGCTACATTTCCTGTTCGACTGTACAAGTCGCTCCCAATACAAATCAGTAGCGTCATTATACAGTTATCACATGTGTGTTTGGGGAACAGTCAAAACTGTTTTCCCGAGGTGGAGGGGATGGCAGTGTGAACTGTTTCCCGAGGCCGATAGGTCGAGGGAAACAGTTCACACTGACATCCCCCGACACCAAGGGAAAACAGTTTTGACTGTTCCCCAAACACACATGTGATAACTGTTTTATTACCTGATTAATGTTACTGTACGAAACAGTGAAAATGAAAATTTGTTTTATAATGGGAACCTATGGTGAAAAAAGCAACATGACGTCACGCAAACGAAATTCCAGCACGTGAGGGAAACAGTCGAAACTAAAGCCCGGTAACAGTTCGTTTTCACCGGGAACAGTCTTTTCCTTAGTGAATTAGCAAGAAATGACGATATAGCATTTATATAGGAGATCAGGTAATAATACTTACTGATCCTTTGGGATCTTTGCAGTTTAAGATTAGTTTAGTTTAAACATATTTATTTTACATCGATTGCGAAACAAGTTCTTGCAACTTAGATTAATCACTCTCGATGGCTTCCTGTGTAGAACCAGTACTAAGCAATGTGGATTAATTATCTTGCTCAAGGATAAATAACGTGGCCGCGGCGAGGATCGAACCCACGACCTCTGGATCTGGAGTTCGGCGCTCTACCACTGGACCACGCACTCCACTTAAGATTGTGGACCCTATGATGACGTCTGCCTAAATCATATAAGGACGGTAGCGTTTGGTGTTTGTCTTATAGGTAGCGGCGTGGTGTAATGGTTAGCATTGCGGCTTAGTAACCCAGGGATCGCGCGATCAATCCCAGCCAGGACCGAATTTGGGTTAATTATCGAAATATTTCAAAAGTATTTCCTACCTTACCAGTCCTTCGGATGAGACTTTAAACCGAGGTCTTCTCGCTAAAATGCTTAGTGCAATACAGCGAGGATAAATAAACGCTTATACGCACACGGTGTTTGTCTTACATCTTGTCTTGTCGTACCCTTAATAGTGTGTTCTCTTCTTGCTCTGGCTTCTGCCAGTTCATTGCGTACTTGCATTGTGGCTTACTATTCATATATACATGATCATCTAATAGATGTGTTATACGTATATTGACTATTAATGCTTTCTTGTTTGTTAGAGAATATAGCCTTTTTTTTCTTTATTTATTTACCTTGTCCTGTTTTATTGTAATGACAGTAGGGTAAAGAATAAAGAGTGATGTTTGGTGCGCCCTAAAACCTGGTTTAAACCCCAGCGGCTCTTTTACCTCTGACCCTTCCCAGGCGGTACCCTATTGTCAAACCGTTTGTGTTTGTGATGCCACATGCCTGGCTTAGTATTAACATTGGAATTGTTATTTATTTCAATGCATGTTTTTGGTTAACTGTTCTGTGAAACTACATTTTCTGTGCCACTTGTATACCTACGTGTAAAGAAGAATACAGATAAAGCCGGTGCTAGGGTCGTGAGAAGTGTTTTACCTTATATTGCCTCTCGTGAACAAACTCAATAAAACCGAATCAGCTTTTCTTCTTCTTTGTTCGTGTCTGTTGCTTCCAAAGGGATCCCCTTTTTCAGTCCCGGGACGTCCGTGGCCGAGTGGTTAGAGTCTCAGACTTGAAATCACTTGTCCCTCACCGCTGTAGGTTCGATCCCTCAGGGGCCTAGGAATCTTTATGTGATGAAGCTATCCAGCTGGCTTACGGAACGTCGGTGGTTCTACCCAGGTGCCCGACCGTGCACGCAAATTGCCCGGAGGGGCACCTGGGGTCTTCCTCCACCAGTGGAAGCTGGAAAGTCGCCATATGACCTAAGCTGTTGGTGCACTGTACAATCCAATTCAATCAATCTGTTTTTAAGTAGTTGATTTCCTTTAGAGAATTTACAATCAAATATACAAAACACTCACAGGCACCTTGTACGAGAACAGTGACATGTTGAAAGGCCGAAATGCCACCTTTTTCTGATATTTAGTTTGTGTGTTTTTTTCTTAAAGTATTCCGCAAACCGTTTTCTGGTCAAAATTTTCTAGGCACAGAAACAATGTAGTGCAACTTTTGTATCTTATCACTGTAATGTTGTAACACCTTTCAAGGCATGCCCTTCTGGCAGGCAAGTGGGACATATCACGACCACTAGCATTGGCTTAAGCGATATTCTACTTTAAAGCCTTTCTGGCAAAACTGGACTAAAAATGGGACATATTTAATATATTGGATGTTTTGATAAATTTGTATACTACAATAGAACTTTAAACAATTTCCAAATCGCTTTGCAACAAGGTTCACTTTAATTCTACTTTAGAAGACGGTGAATAATACACTTGTAACAACAATAACAGCAACATATCACTCCATTAACACATATTAAGGGGGCCCTCTGGTGAATATCAGAACAGATAGAATTTTTTATTTCCCTGTTTTTTATGAAGACTAACATATTACTAGTTAGTTTCTGGAAAAATAATGATGGGTCGGTGATTTAACTTTTTCGCAAAATTAATCTTTAGTAATACACTCTCACAGTGCGGTTTTAAATTCTGAATCAGCTGCAAATTGTGTATGGCAACTTACATGTGTGTAGTGTGGTTTGCAGAACAGGTATCGATTTTCCGTCTTTTTTAATGTAATAGATTATACTTTAGGACGAAAAATTAAGGGTTGGGGTATTTTTATCACCATCTGAAAAATTAGTACATCCCTTGTCATTACCCCACCCAGTTTACTATAAATTGCATTTTTAAATTTGTGATCCATAAATTTTTCATGATAAAGGAACAGATAACTTTTTGAGATATTTTGTCTACAATATATACAAGACCTGAGTATCAGAATGAAAAAATAAAAATTGGGGGTCGGTGTGGATATAAGAAAGATATTCAATAAAAACTGAGAAAAAAATGTGCTTTTTTAGATTTCGACGAGCTCTGACATATAACGGCATAGGTCTGTAACAAATAATAGGAAAATACTTTTTATTCCTGTCTATGTATATGCTAACACATGTCTTTGTAATAAAGTTTAAATTAAGTGAATATCTTAAATGGTTTTTGAGAAATACCATCTTTTGTACCCCTACCCCCCATTTTGGCTTATGTTAAAAATTGTCAATTTTGGGCACAACATGTGAGGTAAAAAAAAAAATCTAATTTTTTTTAATTTTTTTTGCACTAAAATATCCCTATTGGGCATAAGTTTGTTACTGTATAATTATTTTTTCCAGTTTTATTATAATTTTTAAAATATAACAAATGTAAATTTCCGGAAGTGCAAAAATCCAAAACCTCAGCAGAGGGCACCCTTAATAAGATTATTCCACTGACTCAGTGTTTATGAATATATAATAGTGATAAACTTGTATAATGTGGTGATGGGTAGGACTTTAATAATATGGAGATGGAATCAACTGTATGATGAAGTGTGCCTTAAGTGGCAGAAGTTAGACAACAACAACAACAACAACAATGGCAGCTTCCATGGGGGCATTCAGACGCGAATTGAAGTCTTTATTTATGTTACAAAAGCATTTATTAAGACAAAACTTACGTCTTAAAAGAAAATATACAAGTTACAGAAAGTTTTCTATCACGATGGAAGAAGCTAACACTTGGTAAGATGTGAAATCTCTATAAATTCGGTAACGGTATTAGTTTTCGCGTGTGCAAAGAGCGACTTTCGCTACTATTATTTTCACTAGACAGTAATGTTAGATTTATACAGTATAACATTTACCTTAATTATCGATGGAAGTTCATATATCAATTAAAATGTCTATATCTCAAAGCATAACACAAAATAGTAGAAAAACTATGATAACTGCTCTATGAACCAGAATTTGGTCTCGGATCAAACTGAAAGTAGAATGATCTTTTTGAGCAAATGAAGTCTAACTACACCTTATTTTGTTTTAAATTGTATCATATACAAAGTAATGTAAGCCAATGATATGAGAATTATAGCTTGTGTAATTTTAATACATTTAATGATTTTTGGGGAGAAAGAGAGGGTGTCGTCCGGGTGGGTGGGATTTTAAAATCTGGAGGACATGTGTTCAAGTCCCACCAGCTCCACTAAGTTTTGTCGGTGTGTTCTTTCGCAAGACACTTTCCCTTAGCCTCTTTTGTTTGATTGTATCAGTCTATCGTCCCAACATGTTAATAACTCCATGAATCTCAGTTGATCTATTTGTAAGTAAGATTAGGGCAAGTGGAACTTCCCAGATTCCTATGTATCCTTACTCTCTGTTCAATGTTTTGATTAGCCATTAACAAAATTCGTTTTAATTCACTGTCTAGATTAAAAAAAAAAAAAAAGTTAAATATGTGAATAAATTTCATCTTTATTAATGAACAAGTTTCATTTTGTGAGATTCCTAATTTCTTACGAAAAAAGTGTGGCTTTTTAATTTTTGACATTTAATATTTCAGCATGGAACTTGAAGTTGGCCACATGGCAAAGTTTGCTGATGGTGCTGTTGTTGCTAAGGTAATTTGAAGTATAACTTTTTCATCATCATTTGCATTGTTGTCAGAAGGACACAAACACACAAGGCAACCTCAAGTTAAATTTCCAGCAATAAATTTTACGCCTGGATTTGTTTCTAATGTCATTTTACTTGAAACATTTTGAGTAAATATTAACATATTAGGAAAACAAAAATTGTAATTTCAAGTTTGTCATTGTTAGTTTTACAGTTTTTACTATAACTGATACATCATACTACATTATTTAAGCTCCACATTCAGAGTCCTATAGTTATCACTCCGTTCATCTATCTGTCCATAAACAATTTGGTTTCCATTCCATAACTTTGAAACCATTTATGATAACATAATTAAACTTCATGGGCAGACTGTCCAAATTGAGGGGATTACATGTATTCCTTTTGGGGTCATTAGTTAATGATTAAAGTCATAAAAAAAAAGAACCTTATCCACACAATAACTCTGTAGGGACGTTCATCGCATTTTGACTGATAGTCTGGCAATGGTGAGTAGGGTCATGGCTATGGTAAGAGGATGACCCTATTCATGTTGTGTTGCTCTCACCGATGTGGGTTTGAATCTTACAGGGAGCTCAACTTGTAAGTGAGAAAGTGTTGATTATTAAGGATGGCAAGAGGTATACAGTACTGGTTATACTCAGTAATAAGTGGGTAGTCTGCCTCCACCACAAAAAAATTGACCATCATACATAGCCTAAAATGTGCTGAAAAAATACCTTAATCACCAAATAAATCATTTTGTGGTCAGTAGGTCGAAGTAGCAGGTTGAAAAACCTTATCTGCACAATAACTTTTCAACCTATGTAATCACATCAAACTTCATGGGTCCGTCCACAGTGACAGGATGATCCTGACTCATTTTTGGATCAAAAGGTAATAGGTGTGAGGTCGCCCTGATGAAAAAACCTTAGATCTTCAATCTCAGTAGCTGCGCTCATTAAATTTCTGAGGTAGACCGTCCACGGTGAGCCTTTTTCATTTTGGGGTCAAAAGTCAAGACTCGATCATGAACAGTCTTGTCTTTAATCTCTGTAGCTAAATATGTTTCTTTAACTACATGTACATGGGTAGACTGCTCTGTGTGACAATATGAGCCCTGTTTATTTTGGGTCATTAGGTCAAAGACACAATGACCCAGTCATGAACAACCCGGTCTGCACGCACCATACGCTTCAGCCTATGTCACAACATTCATCACATTTGGCAGGTAGACTCTGCATCCATGTAGATAGACTGTCCATGTTGAGCAGAAGATCCCTATTCATTTTCGGGTCATTTTCGGGTCAAGGTCAAGGTGATCCGATCATTAAAAACCTTTTCTGCATGAGTTTTCTTGAGTTTTCTTTTACCAACAATTGACCAATACTTGATTTGGTGGGCCCATAAAGTAACTTTCTAGTTAGTAATATACCAATTATATAATCAGTTTTTGGACTAGTTTTCAAATATTCAATGGCAGACATATTAGGGATAATGTATCTCTGTTGTAATTAAATTGTTGTTGTTATGGCGATAATTGCTAAAGCCTCATATATGAGGTATGACTTCATTAGACCAGCCAGAACAACACATTCGTTTTTGTTTTATTCTTGACAGTGGACGTGGGCTCACATGCCCTCACTGGAAATTATATTCACCCGAGCCGTCAGTCGAGAAAGAATATACTTGCCAGGCAGGAAATGTGAGCCCATGTCCCCTGTCAAGAATCAAAAAACCGAATTAGTCATACTTCAAAGTTGTTACTACTTAATATATTAAAAAAAAACACTGTAAACACTGTTTTTGTTTTTCTTTAGTCAGTTTCCCCGTAAGGTGCCTCTATTTCATTATTAACACGGGCGCATTGACCAATAAAATCCCTAGAATTTTCTTTGCAGTATGACAGTGTATTATATTTCCCTTCAACACGAGAAAATCATAGTTAAGCCCTAGTCGTGTCATTTTGTGATAGGTAATAATTTTGTATTTATGCAGTTATACATTGTTTTTTATAGTATGGGGAAACAGCGGTGTTGGTAACAGCAATCAGCAGTAGAACAGAAGTACCCCCAACAGCTAGTTTTCTACCACTTACAGTGAGTACCATTAGATGTTAAGCCAATTTACATGTATGTTGTTCAGTTGTCAAAGTAGTGCAGAAATTGTTTAGTACAAACATAAATGTATACGTTTTTGAAACAGACATGAAAAACAAAGCATGCAACTAATAAATCATTTATTTTTACAGGAATTAATTTTCCATGTTTACAAATGTCGCCTCTATATCTGTCAGATATGTCTTCGATGTACTGTTACGAATATAGAAATATGAACATACAATAGCTAAAATGCACCCAAAATAAATACTGGCACAAGATGCGGTTGGATCAAAAGGCTTAACGACAGAGCATGTTGCATCTATTACAGGTGGATTACCGACAGAAGGCTGCTGCTGGTGGTCGAATTCCAACCAATCACCTTCGGAGAGAACTTGGTCCGTCCGATAAAGAGATCTTAACAAGTCGTGCCATTGGTACTAATGGATATTTATCACATTTTCTATATGGAAATTGTTTTGTAAATTGTACGTTTTGTGTCACCTGCGTAGCAAGGCGGTCACTCAAGGATCACTTTGTCTGCCATCTGTCGTTGTCTGTCGTCCATCCGGCACACTTTAACCTGCAATCTAACATTGGCCATAACTCAAAAAGTATTTGACCAGTGTTCATGAAACTTCACATACGTATTTATTTTACCCCAAGTAATGTTGTTAACCATGACCAGTAACTCTTGTCTTTCATTTCGGCACACTTATGCCCCTTTTCATGAAACTTTAACCTGCAGCCTAACCAAGCTCATAACTAGCCATACTTTTAAAAGTATTTTACCTATGTTCATGAAACTTCACACATATCTTCATCTTACCCCAAGAAATGTTGTTACACATGTCCAATAACCCTGACTTTCATTTTGGCAGAGTTATGCCCCTTTTCATAAAACTTCAACCTGCAACCTTACCTGGTTCATAACTTGGCAAAATATTGACCTATGGTCATAAAAATTTATACAGGTCTTCATTATCAATAATTCAATGCCGTTGACTTGTCCAATAACTTTGAATTTCACTTTTTCATAGTTATGCCCCTTTCCATGAAACGTTAACCTAGCTCATAACTTGACATAGTATTGACCTATGGCCACTTGGCATAGTATTGACCTATGGCCATGACACTTTATACAGTTCTTCCTTTAATAGTAATTCTCCAATATAAACTTTAACAATTTAAAAACTATTGGCTTCATTATTCTTGAAGGATTTCAATCCACATCTTGAAACTTAATAGTTAATTTGAAATAATTGAATTGAATTGAATGTTGTTTAACGGCTCATCAACACAGTATTGGTTATTTAGAGCCGCCCCAGAGGGAGGGGAAGGATACATAGGATTCCGGGAACCGTGCCCTACTCTTATTATCGAATAGATTCCTATGGTTCTTTAATGTGCTTGGAGGATAGATAGACCGATACACGGGACCGCCCGGTTTACGTCCCCATCCGACGGACGAGGCTAAGTAATTTGAAATAAGCATATGACAAGCAACACAAGTGTTTCAATGGAACACCCCTCTCGTTTACATTTAAGAGAAGTACGATTTTATGTTTTTATACAGAATAGAAGTATGGTTTCAAGTATTTTATTATTCTTGTATTTTATGAATTAGCATATTCATAAAGATATATTTAGTAATAACCAGTGCATAATACCAGTTATGAATAATTTTGTTTAAAAGACTCCAATAATTTATGCTAGGTTTTTGCTTCTAAATGGTTGTACTGCTGTTCAGTTCAGAAAGATTTGTACAATGTACCCTAAAGGTTATTATATACATTGTTACCTCCCTGTTTGATTCTTTATGTGCAATGTTTTTGTTTTTATTTGTTTTAGAATCCCACTGGGATCTTGACTTGCCAAGTGAGAAAATGTCGATTCTTACGAATGGCAAAAGGTATACGTTACTAGTTCTACCAAGAAAAAATGGGGTGGTCCGCCTCTATCACAAAAACTTTGACCCTCATATATGGCCTAACATGTGCTAAACATGATGTAAAGCAACATTCAAACAGTATTTGTTTTAGATTGATCATACCCTGCAATGTTTCCTTTCCGTTTGTTTCAGATAGATCTTTACGTACAATGTTTCCTCCAGGATTTTTCAATGAAACTCAGGTAATTCACTTTCAAATAATTTCACTTCTAAGAATTTTATACATTCTGGTGCTTGTGATAAGTTATTTATTCATTCAGTTTTAATTTATTGAATTCAAACTAAGTAGTTCTGTGCTGTTCATATCTCTTACAATGCCTACATGTACAACATATATAGATAGAAAGTGCATAGTGTCTAAAAAATACAGGCTGTATTTGACAAGCAATTGAAAATAAGAAAAATATGAGGCTCTGCCAAGGGCTATTCCACATACATGGGACCCCAGGAAGGCACTTCTGAAATTAAACACCCACCCATAGAAGCAAAAATTAAGATTTAATGAACCAAATTTTAGAAAATAGGGTCCCAGGTGTGTTTTAATGGAATAGCCCCAAACATATTTTTGTGTTTTTACTGCAAGTCAAAAATTCCTTCTATTTTAAGACTCTTAACCATGTACTGTATGTATTCAGGAACCTCAATAATATTCTTAATCTGAAAAGAAACACTATTTTAAGTGTATTTATTGGGCCAATTGTATCTGGCTTGCAAATGATTTGAAGTACCAAATACTAAAATGAGAAAAATAGTCCTATAGAAACCACAGCACCCAAACACAGTGACACCATAGAAAGACACCATAGGTCTGCACAGCACCCAAACACAGTGGCACCATAGAGTGACACCATAGGTCTGCACAGCACCCAAACACAGTGGCACCATAGAGTGACACCATAGGTCTGCACAGCACCCAAACACAGTGGCACCATAGAGTGACACCATAGGTCTGCACAGCACCCAAACACAGTGGCACCATAGAGTGACACCATAGGTCTGCACAGCACCCAAACACAGTGGCACCATAGAGTGACACCATAGGTCTGCACAGCACCCAAACACAGTGGCACCATAGAGTGACACCATAGGTCTGCACAGCACCCAAACACAGTGGCACCATAGAGTGACACCATAGGTCTGCACAGCACCCAAACACAGTGGCACCATAGAAAGACACCATAGGTCTGCACAGCACCCAAACACAGTGGCACCATAGAGTGACACCATAGGTCTGCACAGCACCCAAACACAGTGGCACCATAGAGTGACACCATAGGCCTGCACAGCACCCAAACACAGTGGCACCATAGAGTGACACCATAGGTCTGCACAGCACCCAAACACAGTGGCACCATAGAAAGACACCATAGGTCTGCACAGCACCCAAACACAGTGGCACCATAGAAAGACACCATAGGTCTGCACAGCACCCAAACACAGTGGCACCATAGAGTGACACCATAGGTCTGCACAGCACCCAAACACAGTGGCACCATAGAGTGACATCATAGGTCTGCACAGCACCCAAACACAGTGGCACCATAGAGTGACACCATAGGTCTGCACAGCACCCAAACACAGTGGCACCATAGAGTGACACCATAGGTCTGCACAGCACCCAAACACAGTGGCACCATAGAGTGACACCATAGGTCTGCACAGCAACCAAACACAGTGGCACCATAGAGTGACACCATAGGTCTGCACAGCACCCAAACACAGTGGCACCATAGAGTGACACCATAGGTCTGCACAGCACCCAAACACAGTGGCACCATAGAGTGACACCATAGGTATGCACAGCACCCAAACACAGTGGCACCATAGAGTGACACCATAGGCCGGCACAGCACCCAAACACAGTGGCACCATAGAGAGACACCATAGGCATGCACTGCACCAAAAACTAAATCCAAATAATGATGTTGGAGTGATTTGAATACCAAATAAAATAAGTCAATACCCCAAAAAACTTGAGGCATACCAAATAACATGAGGCTTACAGGGAATATTATAGCCCTATACACACTAGTTACAGAAGAAATATGTCTCTATGTCTTACGCAGAAATACTGACACCAGAAGTTACAATAGTATGATGATTATTTCAGATAACGTGTAACTTGCTGTCAGTGGATGGTGAAAATGACCCAGATGTCCTCAGTATTAATGCAGGTAACATAGTTGAAAAAATATAGATTATGTACTCTACCATCAAAGCATTTTGTTTGGTATCGTTTATGCCCCACCATGCCAGTGAATCGGGCATAACATGTTACCCTTGTCTATCTGTCCATTCGTCCGGCAATCCTGAAAAAAGTTTTACATTAAGTCCTTTTCTCAGACTGAAAATGACCACAATGGATGGCTAAATATATATTTAAAAGGGACAGGTTTGTGGTCACTACTCTTCTATACCTGTAAATGGTATTGATGTGTAACCATTACCACAGTGACTGGATTTACACGTTGTTGGTCTTATTCAAAATTCCGCTTGCTTCAATGTAAAAAATATATAGCTGCCAGTGGCCATATTCCAGAATAAAATTAATCTTAAAAAGTCTGCATTTTAAAACACATCTTGGAAACTTATGCACTGGAAACTGCTGTGACATCCGTTTATATTGTATTGTACAGCGTCAGCTGCCCTTCACCTGTCCAATATACCATGGAACGGACCAGTGGGTGCGGTGAGAGTGGGCTGTAGTCCCGAGGAGAAGCTGTTTATCAATCCCACACGGAAACAACAGCAGTCGGGGCTCATGAATATACTAGTTACTAGTGATCAAAACGAGCAAATTGGTAAGATGCCTTCATTATTTAAAGATGAATGGCCACCCTTTTTGTAGTATTATCAATTAACAAATTTAACTCTTAAACATCGTTTCTTGATAGTCTCGGAGAAAAACATATATTGAAAACCGCTACTAAGGTGTATGTAAAAAATAAGTATTATTTTCATGATGTAGATACTACTTTTACCACTGCGTGACTGCATGGGGAAATGAGGTAAATCTGAATTGTATAGCTGCACAACTATTGCCAGATAATTGATAAATACATTTACCTGTGGATTAATTTACCTGTTCCAAGTTTTATACGTCATCAGATAAAATCTTATTCTCACTTTTCACAGATATTGCATTGTGTGAATGTAAATATCTAGTGTTGTGTATTGATTTCAATTTAAATAAACATAAACATGTTCATGAAACAAAACATGGCCGGAGAACTTTAAGATCGAAATTTACAAATTGATATAAGCTCATTAACTCATTGTTTAGGTTATAGCCATCTGCCCCAGATACGCAGGAATTCGGAAAGCCTGCCCTACTCTTACTATCAACTAGATAAACTATCAAAAAGATTCCTTAGGTTCTTTAACAAGCTCAGAGGATAGCCTTTGATAAATAAGACGATTTAAGTCCCCATCCTTTGGATGAGGCTAAGGAAAGTCTTGCCAAAAGTGGTTCCATTGAGACTCGAACTCTTGATCTCTAGATTCAGAGTCCACTGCGCTATCCACCGTCACAATGTAATATTATAACAAAAATAATTATAAAATTTGCTTTGAATGAATGAATGGTGTAACACATTAAATAGGTCATATTGTGCGCAAAAACTGATGAAAGATTACTATGTTCTTGTGTAATTGTGAGTTTAAACATACACCGTTTCTGTTATAGCAGCATTTCTTTTAATATATTTTAAATGTCAAAATCATCCCAGTGTTGTATATAGCCTTATCAAGGCACTACCCCGTTTTTAAACCGAACCAATTATGACATTCTTCTTTTTTTATTGCATACAATAACAGTAATGTTAGAAGGAGAAATGAAGAATGTATCACAAACTTTGCTGTCTGACGGCGTACGTCTTGGTGCCGAGGTTGCCAGCAAGATTGCGCGACAGATAGCCACTCTAAACTACGACTTCCCCACCAAGAAGATCTACAGGCCTCCCGTAGAAGTGCCGGAACAGATGATCAAAGATGTGGAGAAGTAGGTGAAAGTTAAGGAAATACGGTTGTGTTGATCAAGTAACAAGTCATTGATAGCATTTATGATAAAACTAAGCGTTTTACTTGCATAAAAAAAAATATTTTTTGAAATTATTAATAGAGAATATTTAAATTTTATTTTTTCAGTTTTCCAACTTTTACTCATATGCCTTCATTTATTTTTAATATTTTGAATTGGAAAAATGTAGCAAAAAATAAGTAGTAACTTAGAATTTCAGCTATATTTTAGTGAGTGTAAGAAATGTAACAAATTTGAGAGGTAAGTTTTATCACTTTTTGTCACATTTTAATGTCTTGTGAAATATTTTCAGAAAAATCTTTGAAACATTTAAGTTATTACAAATTGTTAACATTTCTTTCTCTGCAACAAAGGTTTAATGTGGGAACATTTTGTTTTAACTGTAAAATCTTTATTATTAATTGATTTTAAACACTTATGTGTTTTTAATTATTGCTAAAGATTTCAAATTCTCCTGGAGTACTGTTTAATTTGGGAATTATTTAAATGGTGACTGCAAATGCGGAGAAACCTTTAGCTCAAATGAAGACATTTTATCACATACTTGCTTATAAATACGATGTTCTTGAATATACGATACAACATAGACCTAGCTAGTGATATCAGGATTTCATTGCCGTGCAATAAAGCAATAACCGAATGTTTTTTCCTATTTGAGTCCGGGCAGATTCGTTTCATATCAGCTCTTTTACTGGAGTGATACAGAAATTACAGATTAGTTACGATTGTATACGATTTGTCATGCTTATGGTTTGTCATCTGCGTTTAATTTGTTGTTTTCATGTTTTCGTGCCAGATTATTGGCTATAGGATGAAATAACCACTTATGACTATTCATTTTCTTGATTAGTTAATTTCAAATCCAATGGTCTTCATTTTAAATAAAGTTTCAGGATATAAAAAAAAATTCTTAAGAGACAGACATGAACATATCCGAATAGAGTAGGTGACAGTTCAACAAAGTTATGGCTGAAGTATATGATAAATAAAATAAAAAATGTTTCTTTTCGTATCACACCCTATATCAGGCCCTTGAGCTAAAGCTCTCGGGGCTATGGTGTCTCAGGCCTATCAGCTCTCAAGCTAAATCTCTTGGGCTGATATGGTGTCTCAGGCCTGATATAGGGTGTGATATGAAAATACCCATTATTCTCTATGTTTCCCCATGTATATATTTTGTGCCTGATCAAATATGTACTTATGGCGTATCACTACCAATTTTGCCACATAAAGGTATCATATGATTCTTATAATGGTACCTAGTATATGATGCTTGTTTAAAAGGAGCAGTATGTAATTCTTATATAAAACCTTTCAAATAAGTATCGTTCTAGAATCATATAAAAGTTGACAAATATTTTTTTCATGAAAATGTGTCTTTTTGAAAATGAAACATTTTGGAATTTATTCTTATGTGAAAGTTATATTGAACTTCTATTATATACATATGAATTTTTTTATAATGTCCCCGAAGGGTGGCATATAGTAGTCGCACTGTCCTTCCGTCCGTCAGTCCCTTCGTTCGTTCGTCCGTACAATCTTGTCCGGTTAATAACTAACAATAATGGACGGATTTTCAAATAACTTGGCACAATTGCTCGCTACAACAAGACAACATGTCGCGCACAAAATCCAGGTCCGTGGCTCCAAAGTCAAGGTCACACTTAGAGGTCAAAGGTCAAAATGAAGTACTTTCGTGTCAATAACTCTGACCTTCCTGGACGGATTTTCAAAAAACTTGGCACAAGTCCTCACCACAAATCGACTTGTTGCCCACAAAATCCAGGTCCGTGGCTCCAAGGTCAAAGTCACAATTAGAGGTCAAAAGTCAAATGTGTCCGGTCAATAACTGCATCCTGGAGGGATTTTCAAATAACTTGGCACAAGTGTTCACCACAACAAGACGATGTGTCGCGCACATAATCCAGGTCTGTGGCCCCAATGTCAAAGGTCAAATCATATCTAGTCAATAACTTTTGCATGCCTGGACGGATTTTCAAATAACTTGGCAAAAGTGCTCACCACAACCAGACGACGTGTTGTGCACAAAATCCAGATCCGTGGCTCCAAGGTCAAGGTCATACTTAGAGGTCAAAGGTCACTTCGGGGGGCATTTGTCACTTACAGTGACATTACTTGTATTAGAATTATATTTGATTCCTTTATATAAAATAATATGAGATTGCAATAATATGTTTATTATAAATGCGCAAAATTTCTATTCATGTTTCAGTGTTGGAACAGTTGTCATTAATGAAATCCTAAACAACTTCAACCATGATAAGGTACAGTTCCTATGTTAATACTACTTCATCTTATATCTCATTCTGTTAAAAGGATTGCTGATATAACATTGTTCATGGTTGTATTTGACATCAAAAAGGAAAAATATTACAATAATGCCGATAATTCATTGTTAGTATCCAGGTGAGACAAGGAAATCTCCCCAGAGTGTTCAGAATTGCAACAAGGGACGAGGCCCTGCTGAATTCTGATCCCAAGGGTAAGATTTTCCTGTTTCACATGGATAAACTTATGATGGATAATTTTTCTGCCATTGTGACTATATTTGAATTGACGTCAGAATAGGTCAACGTCAGCGTTACGTCTTGACATCTCTTGTAAAATTATAAAAATCTTTCATGGGTATCCGGTAAAGACAGGGAATTCCAACATGAAGTATAGTTGTTTTTAACGGAACCAAGGTTTTGCTGATGTTCCAATTAAAACAAATTATACTGAGGGTTGGAATTCCCCATCTGAGCCGGATACCCAAGATTGATTCTGTTTTCTTGCCTATCATTGACATTTTGTGCATTAACGTTCCCAAATTATGTTTATTTACATCTGTTGATATTATTGACATCATTGTTGATTTGGTGACTTTTATCTTCCTTCATGTGTAAGATACTTTCCAGCACCCATATGAAGTGCAGGAAACCTTATCCGGTAGGCAAGAAAGAGTTATTTCACATAAGGATAACACCTTCATGTATCTCATATGACTAAAAACTGAAGAAAGCTTAGTCTTTATTTCCTACATACATACAGAAACTTTTCTGATGTTTTGTTTACCTCTACATTTAAAATTGTTCTATTCATAGAATGTTCATCTTTTGTGGTAGGGGTATAGGTCATCATTTGAAAACCACTATCTTGGTGTGCATAAAATGGATTTAGTAACTTTTTGCCCGCTATTCGTTTCTGGAGCATGGCTTAAAAACAGCACATTTTAAACTACGTTTGACTGACTATTTTAAGTGGTTGAGGCCGACCACCCACTTCTTCCTGAATACCTCCCGTCATTCATAAGAATCGACACTTTCTAATTTACAAGTCGAGCTCTGGGATTCGAACCTGCTGCGGTGAGAGACAAGAAGGTTTCAATCTAAGTGTCCTTACTATCCCGGCCAAACATGATAGTGGTATATAAGAGTTTAAAGGCATTTGCTGTAGTTTTCCATGCGCAGCTTTTTTGGGCAACTTCGCTTCTAAAACTATTGGATGGATTTTCCTCAAAATTTACTGGAATGTTGCTTTTGATGGTTAGTTCTATTTTTATTTTTTTTTGAATTTCTTTTGAATTTTTTTTTTGAATTTTTCTTTTTTGAATTTTTTTTTTTTTTTTTTTTATTGTCTTTATTTAAATAAAGGCCTATTATAAGATACATAAAATAGGAAAATATTGCATTTTGTAAAAATTCCAACAAAATTAAAAAAATTAAGCATACTGGTACGGTTCCAAAAACCAATATTAAATCTCAATATGCATGGTGACCTATAAATTTAATTGAATATATTGTCTAAATATATGTTCAAATAAGTGCCTAGGAAGTTTGAACAAATTCTGTTATTAGGAACATAACAAAAAAGGAAAATATACCATTTCTATATAATTTCATACAAAACTTGGCCTTTTAGCATAGGGGTAGGGTTTCAAATTCTTTTTCTAAACAAGCATGGGGACCTATCATTTTTATTGCACATTTTGTTTTTATATATTTTAAATTATGTGCTTAGAAAGTTAAAAAAAATTCTGTTATTGGGAACATACAAAAAAAAAAGGAAATTGTATTATTATGGGCTAATTTATGCATAAATTGTGGTAATGGTCTCAACAGATTTTGTAAAAAAATATAGGTTTTACATAAAGATGAGCTTTAAATGTTATTGTAATTAAATGTTCTTTACTTTAATACAATTTTAACAGAATTGTGACCAATGAATAAATGATTAGACTTCAAAAATATCTTATTTAGCTATTTTATGGACTTGTTCAACTTTTTGGACAGATTGACATGACGGTGGCATTACAAATTATTTTTTAAAATTTTAACAAGCATGGTGACCTACCATTATTTTTGCCTTTTCTGTCTATATATATAACAGACTTACTGTACAAAAAGTTTAAAGAAAATCTGTTATGTAGAAAAAACTATAGAAAATGTCTTTAAGGTTATTATTTGTCGGCTTTTTTTCCATGAAAGCAAAATGTAGAGTCAGAGGATTCAAGCATTTGTGTCTGAAGCGTAACTAGAAATCTGTTCACGGAATCGTCCTGAAGCTTGAAGAATAGATGAACATACGTGCTTAATTATGCCTGTTGCTATAGAAACATTCTCAAATTAATTTAATTTGTGTGTCCATGAAAACAGATATTAGCACTTAAGTTTTATTTTTCATTTCCAAAACATAAGTTAAATACAGATTTCATTGTGTCTCCCATATCAACCTATTGGCCTAGAGTGTTTTTCTTTATTTTATTTGCATTTGTTTACACAACTGTTGATGGGCATTTGTTATCTTTATATACATAATATTTTTGACTCATATCACGTCTTATTATACCACAGCTTTCACAAAGTGAAGTGTGGGGCTATATAGGAATCACGTTGTCCGTAACATCCCATTTTTAGTCTGTCGTTTCAAGTAATGTCACGTAACACATTTTTAGCTCGACTGATCCGGCGTCCGTCGTCCGTAAACTTATTTTTTGTCGACTGCTCCTCTGAAACTACTTGACGAATGTTCATGAAACATCGCAGGAATATTGCTTTTGATGTCTTGTGATCCTAGCAAAAATTCAGGTCGGCCTGAAATTCAAGATGGCTAAAAATAGATTTTAAAATGCAATTGTGTGGCGACTACTTCCAAAACCGTAAGTGATATTGGTTTGGAACCTTTACCAAAATGACTGGCACGACATGTAGTTGATCCTAACCAAAGTTCATTTTTGATTTGGATGTCAAACATGGCCGCTAGCTACATAGAGTTATATAGGAAAAACTTGTGGCAACAACTCTGAAAATACCTTATGGAATTTCATGGAACTTGACAGGAATGTTGCTCTTGATGTCTAGTTGATCCTAGCAAAAATTCAGGTTGGTAGGAAATTCAAGATGGCCACCACTGCTAAAAATAGATTTTAAAAATGCGACTTTGTGGCGACTACTTCTCAAAAACCGTATGTGATATTGAATTGGAACCTTTAACAAAATTACTGGTGCGACATGTACTTGGTCCTAACCAAGATTCATTTCAATTGCTTGTAAAACATGGCTGCCTGTGGCCATCTTTGTTTACGTAGAGTTATATAGGAAAAACTGGTAGCGATTTTAAAAATGCGATTTTGTGGTGACTACTTCTCAAAAACGTAACTGATATTGATTTGGAACCTTTACCAAAATGACTGCCATGACATGTAGTTGGTCCTAACCAAAGTTCATTTTGATTTGGATGTCAAACATGGACACCAGTGGCCATCTTTGTTTACATAGAGTTATATTGGAAAACTTGTGGCGACTACTCTGAGACTACTTGAACGATTTTCATGAAACTTAACAGAAATGTTGCTCTTGATGTCTAGTTGATCCTAGCAAAATGTCAGGTCAGACGGAATTCAAGATGGCCGCCATGGCTAAAAATAGATTTTTAAAAAAACGAATTTGTAGCAACTACTTTTTGAAAATGAGAAGTGATATTGATATGGAAATTTTTCTAAAATGATCAGCATGACATGACGTTGGTCCTTGTTACAAATAATTTTGATTCGACAGGGGCCATCTTTGTTTACATAGAGTTATATAGTAAAACTTGTAGCAACTACTACTCTGAAACTATTTGACAGGTTTTCATGAAACTTCACAGGAATGCTATCAAAACCTATCAGTAGAGCTTCAAGGTCATTGACCTCTTGTTATTACTTACATTCCTCAAACAGTTTTGAATGGGTTGTTCCTACAACTTCATATACACATAACCGTGACTGAGTGGTTAGAGTCTCTGACTTGAAATCACTTGCCCCTTGCAGCTGTAGGTTTGATCCCTCAGGGGCCTAGGAATCTTTATGTGAAGAATCTATCCAGCTGACTTGCGGAACATCGGTGGTTCTACCCAGGTGCCTGCCTGTGCACGAAAATTGCCCGACGGGGCACCTGGGGTTTTCCTCCATCAGTTGAAGCTGGAAAGTTGCCATATGACCTTAGCTGATGGTGCAACTATATAATCCAATTCAATTCAATTCTACATCACCCATTGTGAATGGCTTATTTATAACAGAATTATGGCCCTTTGTTTGACTTAGAATTTAAGCGGGGGTATTTATCACCTTCAGCGATAGTTCTAATTGTAAATAGTTTTTACCTATATATTTTTATAGTAATTTTAATAATTGATAATTTAACTTTCATCAGTTTTTGCGCACAATATGACGATGTGCTTTAAAACACCATTCATCCTCTCTATGCCATCAAATAAAAAAATAAAGAATATCACTGACTGCGTATTTCTGTTAACCGATTGATATAAACTACCAGTAAATATCTTTTCCTCTAACATCTTTTTTTGATTTGTCCATCTAGATATCCAGAGACAAGGAGTTACAGAATGCAAGATATAAAATTATTTCTACTCTGAAAGGTAAGGCTAGCCATTTTGTTTTAGATAATGTTGTCTTTCTTGATTACAAGATACACTAGTTTTGTGTTGTGTCTCCTCACTTCATCCATCCTGGGGCCTCAGAGTTGACATGCTTCCTTACTTCATCCATCCAGGGGGCCTCAGAGTTGACATGCTTCCTTACTTCATCCATCCTGGGTGACTCAGAGTTGACATGCTTCCTCACTTCATCCATCCTGGATGACCCAGAGTTGACATGCTTCCTACCTTCATCCATCCTGGATGACTCAGAGTTGACATGCTTCCTACCTTCATCCATCCTGTGTGACTCAGAGTTGACATGCTTCCTACCTTCATCCATCCTGGGTGACAGAGTTGACATGCCTCCTACCTTCATCCATCCTGGGTGACAGAGTTGACATGCCTCCTACCTTCATCCATCCTGGGTGACTCAGTGATGACATGCCTCCTACCTTCATCCATCCTGTGTGACTCAGAGTTGACATGCCTCCTACCTTCATCCATCCTGTGTGACTCAGAGTTGACATGCTTCCTACCTTCATCCATCCTGTGTGACTCTGAGTTGACATGCCTCCTACCTTCATCCATCCTGTGTGACTCAGAGTTGACATGCTTCCTACCTTCATCCATCCTGTGTGACTCAGAGTTGACATGCCTCCTACCTTCATCCATCCTGGGTGACTCAGAGTTGACATGCCTCCTACCTTCATCCATCCTGTGTGACTCAGAGTTGACATGCTTCCTACCTTCATCCATCCTGTGTGACTCAGAGTTGACATGCCTCCTACCTTCATCCATCCTGGGTGACTCAGAGTTGACATGCTTCCTACCTTCATCCATCCTGGGTGACTCAGAGTTGACATGCCTCCTACCTTCATCCATCCTGGGTGACTCAGAGTTGACATGCTTCCTACCTTCATCCATCCTGGGTGACTCAGAGTTGACATGCCTCCTACCTTCATCCATCCTGGGTGACTCAGAGTTGACATGCTTCCTACCTTCATCCATCCTGTGTGACTCAGAGTTGACATGCTTCCTACCTTCATCCATCCTGGGTGACTCAGAGTTGACATGCCTCCTACCTTCATCCATCCTGGGTGACTCAGAGTTGACATGCTTCCTACCTTCATCCATCCTGGGTGACAGAGTTGACATGCTTCCTACCTTCATCCATCCTGGGTGACAGAGTTGACATGCCTCCTACCTTCATCCATCCTGGGTGACAGAGTTGACATGCTTCCTACCTTCATCCATCCTGGGTGACAGAGTTGACATGCCTCCTACCTTCATCCATCCTGGGTGACTCAGAGTTGACATGCTTCCTACCTTCATCCATCCTGGGTGACTCAGAGTTGACATGCTTCCTACCTTCATCCATTCTGTGTGACTCAGAGTTGACATGCTTCCTACCTTCATCCATCCTGTGTGACTCAGAGTTGACATGCTTCCTACCTTCATCCATCCTGGGTGACTCAGAGTTGACATGCCTCCTACCTTCATCCATCCTGGGTGACTCAGAGTTGACATGCTTCCTACCTTCATCCATCCTGGGTGACTCAGAGTTGACATGCCTCCTACCTTCATCCATCCTGGGTGACTCAGAGTTGACATGCTTCCTACCTTCATCCATCCTGTGTGACTCAGAGTTGACATGCTTCCTACCTTCATCCATCCTGGGTGACTCAGAGTTGACATGCCTCCTACCTTCATCCATCCTGGGTGACTCAGAGTTGACATGCTTCCTACCTTCATCCATCCTGGGTGACAGAGTTGACATGCTTCCTACCTTCATCCATCCTGGGTGACAGAGTTGACATGCCTCCTACCTTCATCCATCCTGGGTGACAGAGTTGACATGCTTCCTACCTTCATCCATCCCGGGTGACAGAGTTGACATGCCTCCTACCTTCATCCATCCTGTGTGACTCAGAGTTGACATGCTTCCTACCTTCATCCATCCTGTGTGACTCAGAGTTGACATGCTTCATACCTTCATCCATCCTAGGTGACTCAGAGTTAAAATGCTTCCTCACTTCATCCATCCTGGGTGACTCAAAGTTGACATGCTTTGCTTCCTCACTACATCCATCCTGGGTGACTCTGAGTTGACATGCTTCCTACCTTCATCCATCCTGGGTGACAGAGTTGACATGCCTCCTACCTTCATCCATCCTGTGTGACTCAGAGTTGACATGCTTCCTACCTTCATCCATCCTGGGTGACTCAGAGTTGACATGCTGCCTACCTTCATCCATCCTGTGTGACTCAGAGTTGACATGCTTCCTACCTTCATCCATCCTGGGTGACTCAGAGTTGACATGCTTCCTACCTTCATCCATCCTGTGTGACTCAGAGTTGACATGCTTCCTACCTTCATCCATCCTGTGTGACTCAGAGTTGACATGCTTCCTACCTTCATCCATCCTGGGTGACAGAGTTGACATGCCTCCTACCTTCATCCATCCTGGGTGACTCAGAGTTGACATGCTTCCTACCTTCATCCATCCTGTGTGACTCAGAGTTGACATGCTTCCTACCTTCATCCATCCTGTGTGACTCAGAGTTGACATGCTTCCTACCTTCATCCATCCTGGGTGACAGAGTTGACATGCCTCCTACCTTCATCCATCCTGGGTGACTCAGAGTTGACATGCTTCCTACCTTCATCCATCCTGGGTGACAGAGTTGACATGCTTCCTACCTTCATCCATCCTGTGTGACTCAGAGTTGACATGCTTCCTACCTTCATCCATCCTGGGTGACAGAGTTGACATGCTTCCTACCTTCATCCATCCTGTGTGACTCAGAGTTGACATGCTTCATACCTTCATCCATCCTAGGTGACTCAGAGTTAAAATGCTTCCTCACTTCATCCATCCTGGGTGACTCAAAGTTGACATGCTTTGCTTCCTCACTACATCCATCCTGGGTGACTCTGAGTTGACATGCTTCCTACCTTCATCCATCCTGGGTGACTTAGAGTCGACATGTATCATACCTTCATCCATCCTAAGTGTCTCAGAGTTGACATGCTTCCTTACACATTGGTGGAAATTATTCATCATTAAAAAATGTTTGTGTCGCCTGCTTAGCATGGCAGACACTTAAGGATCACTTTGTCCCTCATCTGTCATTGTCATTGTCCGTCAGCCGTCACACTTTAACCTGCAACCTAACCTTGGCCATAACTTGAAAAGTATTTGATATATTTTCATGAAACTTTACACCCATTGTCATTTTATCCCATTGAATGTCGTTACCTATGTCCAGTAACTCTGACCTTCATTTAAAGATGGTTATGCTGGGATAAAAACGCTGTGTCTTAAACTTTCTCACTTCTCACCCCTGCTGGTTCAAACCACACTCACGACTTTTCAAGTAAGAAAGTGTCGATTCTTAAGGATGGCGGGAGGTATACAGTACTGGATCTACCCAGGAAATATTGGGTGGTCTGCCTCTACCACAAATAAACTGACCATCATATATGACATAACGTGTGCAAAAATGACGTTAAACACCATTCAGACAAACAAAACTTTAACCTTCAATCTGACCTAGCTCATAACTTGGCAAAATATTGACCTATGTTCATGAAACGTTATACAATTTTTCCTTATCAATTATGAAATGCCATTGAAATGCCATTGAAATGTTTAATAACTCTTAACTCTTTCATTTCAACAGAGTTATGTCCGTTTTCAAGTCTATATCTCTTACATTTCTTATCCTAGCACAACCAAATTTAGCCATGGGCTTCCCTATAGCATTATCTTAAGGGCTGCATAAGCAATTTTGGTTTCTGTAACCCATGGGCTCCCATGGAACCCAAATTATGATAGCCCATAAAATGTGTCCCATTTCACATCAAATTTTGCGTGTAAGCTGTGTTTACAAGTCTATATCTCTTACAATTCTTACCCTAGCACAATCATATTTGGCCATTAGCTTCCTTATAGCATTATCTTAAGGGCTGCTTAAGTAATTTTGGCTCCTGTAACCCCTGGGCTCCCATGGAACCCAAATTCTGATAGCCCTTAAAATGTGTCTGTTTCACATCAAATTTTGCGTGTAAGCTGTGTTTACAGGTCTATATCTCTTGCATTTCTTGTCCTAGTTGAACTAAATTTTGGAATTGGTTTCCTTATAGTATGTTGTAAAGGGTTGGGTAATTACTTTGTCTTCTGCAAATTCTGGGCTCCCATGGAACCCAAATAGTGATGGCCCATAAAATGTGCAATAAAGGCAGATCTAGGTTTGCATGTAAGCATGTATATACAGATCTATAAATTTGGTTTGGGATTTCTTATAGCATTATGCATCCTATTCATACTTCACTCATATTGGGGCATGGACTCCCTCCTCCCCCACAGCCCCCACTCACCTCCCCCCCCCCCCCCCCCCACCACCACCACTCCGCACGCACACTCGAAACCTTTTTTTATTTTATTTTTTTACATATTTCTGTGTTGCTTTTGTCAATTCTTACACATATTGCCCGCTGCACCACCCCACCCCACCCCCGGCCCAACACACACACACACTCACTCGAAACCCATTTTTTTTAGCTCTACTGATCAGAGATCAGCAGAGCTTATGCCGTGGTGCGGTGTCCGTCGTCTGTCTGTCTGTCTGTCCGTCCGTCCGTTAACTTTTTTTTTGTAGCGACTACTCCTCTGAAACTACTGAATGGATTTTCATGAAACTTTACAGGAATGTTGCCCATGAAGTCTAGTTGATCCTAGCAAAAATTCATGTAGATGTGAAATCCAAGATGGCCGCCAAATCTAAAAATAGGTTTTTAAAAAACAAGTTTGTAGCGACTACTTCTTGAAAACTCTAAGGGATATTGCTATGGGACTTTTTCTAAAATGATCAGCATGACATGATGTTGGTCCTTGTCGAAAATCGTTTTGATTCGACGTTAAACATGGCTGCCAGCGGCCATCTTTGTTTACATAGAGTTATATAATGAAAACTTGTAGCGACTACTTCTCTGAAACTACTTGACGGATTTTCATGAAACTTCACAGGAATGTTGCTCTTGATGTCTAATTGATCCTAGCAAAATTTCAGGTCGGCCTGAAATTTAAGATGGCCGCCACGGCTAAAAATAGATTTTTAAAAAATAAGTTTGTAGCGACTACTTCTTGAAAACTATAAGAGATATTGATATGGGACTTTTTCTAAAATGATCAGGATGACATGATGTTGGTCCGTGTCGAAAATCGTTTTGATTCGACGTTAAACATGGCTGCCAGCGGCCATCTTTGTGTAGCGACTACTCCTCTGAAACTACTTGACGGATTTTCATGAAACTTCACAGGAATGTTGCTCTTGATGTCTAATTGATCCTAGCAAAATTTCAGGTTGGCCGGAAATTCAAGATGGCCGCCACGGCTAAAAATAGATTTTTAAAAAATAAGTTTGTAGCGACTACTTCTTGAAAACTATAAGAGATATTGATATGGGACTTTTTCTAAAATGATCAGCATGACATGATGGTTATCCGAGTCGAACATTATTTTGATTCGACGTTAAACATGGCTGCCAGTGGCCATCTTTGTTTACATAGAGTTATATATTGAAAACTTGTAGCGACTACTCGTCTGAAACTACTTGACGGATTTTCATGAAACTTCACAGGAATGTTGCTCTTGATGTCTAATTGATCCTAGCAAAATTTCAGGTCAGCCGGAAAATCAAGATGGCCGCCACTGCTAAAAATAGATTTTCAAAAAACAAGTTTGTAGCGACTTCTTCCTGAAAACAAAATCAATCAGTAGAGCTTCAAGGTCATTGACCTCTTGTTTTTTTACATAATTATTTCTGTGTTGTTTTGGTCAATTCTTACACATAGCTATGTTGCCCCAACTCCCCTCCCCCACCCCACCCCCATGCTCTAAATGGAATATTTTTATTTAATGTTTATTTTTTTATATTTTTTTTTACATATTTCTGTGTTGTTTTGGTAAATTCTTACACATAGCTCCTAAGACATATTACACATATATGTTGCCCCCTCCACCCCATTCCCTGCCTCTCCACCACGCCCCCCCCCCCCCCCCCCACCCCCCACTCCCCCCACTCGAAATATTTTTATTTTTATTTTGTTTTACCATAATTTCTGTGTTGTTTTGGTCAATTCTTACATGGCTTCTTACACATATATGTTGCCCTCCCCACCCCACCACCTCTCCCCCATCCCCACTCAAAACTCTATTTTTAAATATATATTTTTTACATATTTTTGTGTTGTTTTGGTGAATTATTACATAGCTTCTTACACATATATATTACCCTCACCACCCCCCTCTCCCCCACCCCCACCCCCACCCCCGACCCCCACCCCCCACCCCCACTCAAAACTGGATTTTTTTTTATTACATATTTCTCTGTAGTTTTGATCAATTCTTACACATAGCTATGTTGCGCCCCTAACTCCACCCCACATTGTTTTAGCCTTGTTTTCTGATGGTATATACTAGCTATATAATTAATTATTCTCTGAAAAATCGAATAGTCGAGCTGCGCTGTTCTCCGACAGCTCTTGTTAACTCTTATGTTTACATTACCTGTGCTATAAATAAACCATTTGTATCTGCACACTTCCTGTGTTGTGCTTGGCGTCGGCGCAGCGTGTAGGGGATACAGCGTAATTAGTACACAAATATTTATTCGGCATAGTGTGTACAGTTTAATTTTATTCAGTTTATTTGTTAGCGTAATTCTCTAAGTTGTAACGCTTCCGAGTGCTTCATCAACTGTTTCAGTTTATGTGTTAATAAGCATATTCTGCCTTTAATTTTAATTTTTGGTAATGAAATAAATTTTAGACATGTAATCAAATGAAACCAGAGATCTATGGTTTGAATAGTGTATTTTTCTGTTACGATTTAGTCAGTTTTGCCATGTAAAACGCAATATATTTCAGATACATGTAATTATCCAGAAACCGTGAAACTTCAACTTCACGAGGCAGTCAGCATAGTAATCAAAGATCTATTCCGCAAACAAATACTATATGACCATATCAGGTAAATATCTGGAGTGAGTTTGTGGTAGGGGTGCGGGTAATAGGGCCTTTTTATGGACAAGGTTCATACAGCCTTAAAAAGTCCTTAATTTCAGAAGTAGCCTTTAAAAGTCCTTAAATCCACTCCAGCCTTAAGAGTCCTTAAATTCTGACAAAATATCAATAAAGGTCCTTGAATGTCACAATCAGTCGATTAATTATACAAGAGGAATATTATCTGATGTAGTTTTAAAAATATCTGCAAAAAAAAAAAACGCTGATAATGTTATGAGTTAAACCGGGCCTTAAAAATCCTTAAAAAGTCCTTAAATTTCATAATGATAATTCTGTATGAACCATATGGGGGTTGTTTCAGTAGATTGGAGGACGGTTCTTTAGATATAAACTTAAAATGGGATATTAAAACTATTCCGAGGTTGAGTTTTATTTTGTTTGCATTGTAGAAAACACATTGTATGTTATGATTTTAGTGTTCCATATTTTAGATAATGTAAATTCTCAACCATTTGTCCTTTTGCTGTGATTGAAACATTAATATTATAGGGCAAATTCATTCACCAGATTATTAAAGCAGGCGCATCAGGAATCTAAAATAAAAACAAGAAATGTCACCAGTAAGTGACAGATGCCTCAGAAGGTTTTCTGATAGTAATTCCTTCATTGCTGAAATGCTCAAGGTTACAGCTACGCAGGTAAAATACAATGGTACGTGGAAGGTAAAATGCATTATGTGGACACATCACCTCCTCATCCTGCTAGTTTGGTGATACATGTATTCTCTTTTGTAGTTTTCTATAGATACAATTTTGATGCATTTGATCTTTGACCTGTAAGTGTGACCTTGACCTTTCAGGTACAGACCTGACTCTTGCACGTGACACATCTTTTCATTGTACTTAACATTTGTGTGGAGTTTCATTAAATTCCATTCAGTAATTTCAAAGTTATGGCTGAGACACAATTTTGACTCATTTGACCTTTGACCTCCAAGTGTGACCTTGACCTTTGATGTACGAACCCCCTTTCCTACTCATGACACACCTTTTGATTGTGATTAACATTTATCTGAAATTCCATTCAATACTTTCGAGTTTATGGCTAAGACATGATTGTTTTGGTTGGACAGAAAAACAAATATAAAAGTTTTGTTGGAGAATCTGCAAAAAAAAAAGTCTTCTTCTCTGAAACTACAAGTTTAATCAAATACAAATAATCAATTGAAAATTAAGTAAAACTCAAAAATTGAAATGAAGGGTTCATTTTGCTTTTTCTTCTAAAGTTGCATGTTGTACATTTCTTGTTCATTATACATGTAGATGTGATGGAAGAACGGCTTCTACAGTACGACCAATCAGCTGTTCCGTGGATCTGTATAAGCCGCTTCACGGCTCGGCACTGTTCCAACGAGGTCAGACACAAGTCTTGTGTACAGTCACATTTGATTCTTTACAAGCGTCGCTCAAAACCGACACAATATCTGAACTAACAGGGTAAGTGTCTTATAGTGGTCTGGTTTAATTTTTTCGTATTCCTATATATGGTAATGTTGTTAATCTTATTATATCCCCCGCTTTCACAAAGTGAAATGGGGGCTATATAGGAATCACGCTGTCCCTAACGTCACATCGAATCGCGTCCCAACACATTTTTGTCTGTCACATCCTGTCCCGTGACACATTTTTAGCTCGACTGATCTCTATGCCGTGGTGCGTCGTCCGTCGTCCGTCTGTCTGTCCGTCTGTAAACTTTTTTTTGTAGCGAATACTCCTCTGAAACTACTTGACGGATTTTCATGAAACTTTACAGAAATGTTGCCCATGAAGTCTAGTTGATCCTAGGAAAAATTCATGTTGATGTGAAATCCAAGATGGCCGCCAAATCTAAAAATAGGTTTTTAAAAAACAAGTTTGTTGCGACTACTTCTTGAAAACTCTAAGTGATATTGATATGGGACTTTTCTGAAATGATCAGCATGACATGATGTTAGTCCTTGTCGAAAATCGTTTTGATCCGACGTTAAACATGGCTGCCAGCGGCCATCTTTGTTTACATAGAGTTATATAATGAAAACTTGTAGCGACTACTACTCTGAAACTACTTGGCGGATTTTCATGAAACTTTACAGGAATGTTGCTCTTAATGTCTAATTGATCCTAGCAACATTTCAGATCAGCCAGAAATTCAAGATGGCCACCACAGCTAAAAATAGATTTTTAAAAAATAAGTTTGTAGTGACTACTTCTTGAAAACTATAAGTGATATTGATATGGGACTTTTTCTAAAATGATCAGCATGACATGATGGTTATCCGAGTCGAACATTATTTTCATTCGACGTTAAGCATGGCTGCCAGTGGCCATCTTTGTTTACATAGAGTTATATAATGAAAACTTGTAGCGATTACTCCTCTGAAACTACTTGACGGATTTTCATGAAACTTCACACGAATATTACTCTTGATGTCTTATTGATCCTAGCAAAATTTCAGGTCGGCCGGAAATTCAAGATGGCCACCATGGCTAAAAATAGATTTTCAAAATACAAGTTCGTAGCGACTACTTCTTGAAAACTATCAGTGATATTGATATGGGACTTTTTCTAAAATGATCAGCATGACATGATGTTTGACCTTGTCAAAAATTGTTTTGATTCGATGTTAAACATGGCTGTCAGCAGCCATCTTTGTTTACATAGAGTTATATAATGAAAACTTGTAGCGACTACGTCTCTGAAACTACTTGACGGATTTTCATGAAACTTCACAGGAATGTTGCTCTTGATGTCTTATTGATCCTAGCAAAATTTCAGGTCGGCCGGAAATTCAAGATGGCCGCCACGGCTAAAAATAAATTTTCAAAAAACAAGTTTGTAGCGACTACTTCCTGAAATCAAAATCAATCAGTAGAGCTTCAAGGTCATTGACCTCTTGTTATTACTTACATTCCTCAAATAGTTTTGCATGGTTTGTTCCCAATCTTTATATACACATAACAACTTCATATACACAATTACTTGAATTCTTCAAACAGTTTCGAATGGGTTGTTCCCAAACTTCATATACACATAATAACTAATAACCTTATGTCCCTCTACATCGCCCATTGTTGATTGCCTAATTTATTACATAATTATGGCCCTAAGTTTGACTTAAAATTTAACCAGTTATTTTCTTGTCATTTTCCTGTTCCACAAGTTCCAGAAGAGTGTAGATAGTCTGTGCAGCTCCTGACACCTACGGTTAGTCAACAGTTTTCGTGACTGGAAGGCAGACACCTTTATGAATAATATACTCTAAAAAATTCTGGTTGTATATGTGTATGTTTGACAAATATATTTGTAGCATGGTCACTGAAATTACCTTTGTATTTGCACAGGTGTAAATCATGTAGTTGAAAGTAACACCTGTCGGCATAACCGGTGTACACTAACTACCAGATATTGGAAGTTAGAGTATGGGAGACAGGTGAACTGGACATGCTACAAAACAAATAGATTCTGGTTTCATTTTGTTGATTAATATAATTAGCTCAATGAGAAAGACTCTGTCTATTACCTAATGTTACACTGGGATATAGCAATAACAAAGAAAAACACAACTTTACGGATCTCTTTGTACATTTAAAGTCAAACCTATATTAAAGGGGATGTTGCACTGTTCATTTAAAAGGGCTTTATAAAACGTGAAAAAAGCTGAAAAAATTATCAAAATATCTTACAAAACATAGGAGATATGACCTTTTGAAAATGTGCAAAAAAGACTCCAATGGAGGCAGCCATTTTTGAATGATGACGTCATTGCGCCTTTTTCCAAATAGATAATAAATAGTGTTGAAAGCGAATAAATGTATTAAATTATAAATATAAAGTAAAATATGTATACTGTACATGGCCTTTTTACGATTTACATGTATTTGCAGTGATATTCTTTGTTTTAAATGATATTTATCAATATACAATGAATGGTAAAAAGGAGCGATGACATCATCAATCCAAGATGGCTGCGTCCGTTTGAGAATTTTTGCACATTTTTAAAGGATCATATCTCCTGTATTTTTTATGATATTTTGATAATTCTTTCAGCCTTTTCCATGGTTTTTAAAGCCCCTTTAAATGAAGCTTATTCCAGAATAGTGCAACAACCCCTTTAAGAACCAACTAGAGGAAACAGCAAAAAGGGTGGTCTCAACGCAAGTGCACTTTCATTTAAAACTATACCATTGGGAATTAAAGCACTTGTCTCTTAAAGCAAGAAGTTTTTTAATAGAGGTGTTTGCTCTAAATTCATCAAACTTTTGAGCACAAGAATCAGACTCAGACTCAAATTCTCATTTGTTTGCAAACCCAATCAACTCAAAAGTATGGGTAACAATTGTGATTTTGAGACATTTTCTGTTAAATTACCTTTAAATTTACTCATTTCTGTAAGTAAATATAGTAATTTGCTTGTAAAATTGTTTGTATTTGGAGTTAAAAAAATTGAGATTTTGAGTCGAGCCTGATTCTTGTGCTCAAAAGTTCGATGAATATTAGGCCAGGTTTGACAGTACTGTGATGTTTTTCACAGGTTTATAAATGTTTAAAATATAAAACAAATTCTTTATTTTGTAAAATCTATGAAACACAGTGCTTTCGAATTGATAACTTTTTTTCGTGAACTTTAGATCGATGAAAGAGAAGAACTTCATGCTGCATTATGAGGTAAAAGAATTGCTTTCTATTTATCATTAACTTCTGGATAATTTGTTTACCTCCGTCAATCTTTAAACATTCTGAATTGCTTGCTGCATTTTGATTGACTTGCTCCGGTGAACAGGATTTGTATGTCCACGGTGTCAAAGACCCAGTGTCATATAGGAATTGAACCATCTATTCTTCCTTCATGTTTCGTGGCATGTTTCTCGTACATTTAATTATGGATTTGCCTTTAGCTATCAACATGGGTACCTGTTGACAACTGACAACAAAAACACTCTTGTTCAAAAGAACACATGTTAGATTATCAACTATCAGCTATATAATTCTTTTTAAATAAACTGTGAAAAAGAAGCAGACACCTTACCCATATCAGTATTTTGACTAGATCTTGTACAATTTATTTCAGTTTCCTTCTTATGCGATCAATGAAATCAAGCAGCCAGGGACAAAAAACAGACGCGAATTAGGACATGGTATACATTTTTAAATTGATCTGTTTTAATTTGTCTTTCATGCTTTTCAGCAGTTCATATGCATGGTAACTTAACAACTAAAATAAAATGGCACTAAATTATATTACTTTATTATTGCAATCTATTTCACCTTCACCATGACATAAAATATTGTGCTTTTTGTTTTGCTGTTAAATGGAGTTCATCAGGATAGGTATTATTATGCTCCCCCGAAGTTTTCAGGAGAGCATATAGTCGCCACTTTGTCCGTCCTTCTGTCCGTCCCACTTTTGTCCGAAGCATAACTCCAAAACTACTGATGGGACTACAGTGAATCTTCACACAATGATAGTGGGCAGTGAGAGGAAGTGCAGGAACCGTAACTCTGTCTTCATTCAAATTAGAGTTATTGCCCTGTGTAAGTTTATACTTAGAATTCTTGTCTGGACCATAACTCAAAAACTACTGATGGGACTACCATGAAATGTCACACAGTGATAGAGGGCAATGAGAGGAAGTGCAGAGTGCAAGAACCATAACACTATCTTCATTCAAATTAGAGTTATAGCCTTCTGCAATTTTATACTTAAAATTCTTATTCAGAGCATAATTCAAAAACTACTGATGGGATTGCAATGAAACTTCACACAATGATAGATGACAATAAGAGGAGGTGCATGCAGAGTGCAAGAACTATAACTCTGTCTTCATTCAAATTAGCGTTATTTAATTAGAGAAAGTGCAGAAATCTACAACCAGTCTTTTTTTAAATTAGAGTTAATGCCCTTTGTAATTTTATACTTGTAATTCTTGTCCGGAGCATAAGGCAAAAACTACTAATGGGACTGCACCATATGCTATGACAGAGATCTGTAGCTGTAAATCTCAAGGCCTTATCCAATGTTCTACCGAGGCAGTCCCATTTAATTCGTTTATATCTTAAATTGTCTTGCAGGAGCTCTGGCAGAGAAGGGACTACGTGCAATTATACCCGAAAACTTTCCATTCAGTATTAGATTGACTTCGGAAGTGCTTGAATCAAATGGTATGTACGCACACCTTCTTGTGTTGCTTAGGTCGCTGACACATAGGGATCACTTGACCTCATAGTCACTGTAGTGCGGGAGGATACAGTAGATACAGTAAGCAGTGACAGGATATACACATCTAATCTTGGGAATACCTATTTTATAGTTAAAAATGTTACCAACTGTTAATGAATTATGTGCTACAACTTTTTTTTAAGGGTTTTCCATTGACTATTTTGTCCACTCTCTAACAGACAAGAAAATGTGAATCTGTCCAGCTTCCAACATTTCGGACCAGAACCGATAAAACCGATATTTTCTCGTGCCCTGTTTGGGATATATTTTACCCCACCCACTTCTCTGTTTAACTATTGCGAGTGTCTAGAATGTGACAAGGTCATCAGGGCCTAAATTCATCACATTTTTGAGCATAAGAATCGGACTCGGACTCGAAATCTATTTTTTTTGCAAGCCCTATCAGCACAAACCTGTGGGTAAGAATTGTGATTTTCAGACATTTTCTGTTAAATTACATTTAAAATTACTCGTTTTGTAACTATAGTAATTCTTGTAAAATTGTTTTTATTTGGAATTAAAAAAATTGAGATTTTGAGTCGAGTTCGATTCTTGTGCTCAAACGTTTGATGAATATTACGCCTGGTGAATGTTTCAAGACCATTTGGCCCTCTTGTTTGTATTCATAGCACAATTTACCAATAAAATATTGAGCTGTAACAACATTTCTCTGTATGCAGGATCATCGTCCATGGCATCAATATGTGGAGGTAGTCTGGCATTGATGGATGCGGGAGTGAACATTTCTGAACCTGCTGCTGGTGTTGCAGTTGGTCTCTTCACTTTGAATCAAACCATAAATCCTAGTGAAATGCACACTTATCATCTTGTAGATGATATACTGGTGAGTTGTCTCAATATTTTGTAACAAATAAATTCCCTGTGTAGAGTTATAAAACTATTTTGGCAGCCGTTACATATTTAGTTGCTGTTTTGGACAAAAATCGAGTAAACCCATACATGAAAAAACTGCAGTGTTACATCCAGCATATGTTGAAGTGTTACTTCAACATACATTGGATGTAACACTTCAAAATACGTTGGATGTAACACTTCAAATGATGAATGTAACACTTCAGCATATGATGGATGTAACACTTCAACATACGATGGATGTAACACTTCAACATATGATGGATGTAACACTTCAGCATATGATGGATGTAACACTTCAACATATGATGGATGTAACACTTCAACAAATGATGAATGTAACACTTCAGCATATGATGGATGTAACACTTCAACATACGATGGATGTAACACTTCAACATATGATGGATGTAACACTTCAGCATATGATGGATGTAACACTTCAAATGATAAATGTAACACTTCAGCATATGATGGATGTAACACTTCAACATACGATGGATGTAACACTTCAACATATGATGGATGTAACACTTCAGCATATGATGGATGTAACACTTCAACATATGATGGATGTAACACTTCAACAAATGATGAATGTAACACTTCAGCATATGATGGATGTAACACTTCAACATACGATGGATGTAACACTTCAACATACGATGGATGTAACACTTCAGCATACGATGGATGTAACACTTCAGCATATGATGGATGTAACACTTCAGCATATGATGGATGTAACACTTCAGCATATGATGGATGTAACACTTCAGCATATGATGGATGTAACACTTCAGCATATGATTTGCTACATATTTATCACGCTACGATTCTCTACACTGCTAAGGATCTGACAACACTCCGTTTGAGGTCACGTCAGAGTGACCTTACGATTAGCCAATCACATTTCAGCCTACAAAATTGCTTGGTATAGACTGCTTCACTGCGCATGTCGCGTTTCATTAAAACGTTGTGGAGCAGTCTACGGTCAATATTGAAAGAGACATTGTCCGTAACTTATAGCTTATAAAACACAAAATAATTGCGTTGACAAACATAATACACCAACCATTATTGAATATTTACTGGAAAAAAAAAGAAAGAAAAGATTGTTTGGCGGAATTTAATGTGCTATGGAACATCTGTGATTCGCTACTATCCTTTCTGCTTCTGTTGAGAAATAACATGGTTGTTCTTTATTCACTACTATCCTTTCTACCTCTATGGAGCAATGGCAGGTTGTCCGTGATTCATTACTATCCTTTCTGCCTCTATGGAGCAATGGCAGGTTGTCCGTGATTCACTACTATCTTTTCTACCTCTTTGGAGCAATGGCAGCTTCGTCCATTATTCGCTAATATCCTTTCTGTCACTATGGACCAATAGCAGGTTCATCCATGATTCACTATTATCCTTTCTGCCTCTGTGGATCAATATAAGGTTCATCGGTGATTAGCTACTGTCCTTTTTGTCTCTTTGGAGCAATAGCCGGTTCATTTGTGATTCACTACTATCCTTTCTGCCTCTATAGAGCAATAACAGGATCATCTGTGATTCAGTGCTATCAAGTCTGCCTTTATACACTGTATACCGATCAAGTAACCTTTACATAGATAGGCTGTAGAATAAAAAATTGTGCATGGAGTTCCTTTAATGAAATAATGTTGATTGTACATGTATGTTGCAGGGCATTGAAGACTATATGGGTGACATGGACTTCAAGGTTGGCGGTACACAGACTGGTCTAACTGCAGTACAAATGGACCTGAAGATTCCTGGCATTCCAACAGATCTTGTACTCATGGCAATGGCTAGAGCTCACAGTAAATAATACCATTACCTTATCAAAAACAGATATTCCACGTTCATGTCTGGATAAATGTGTGCCCAAGTTGCTTTCATTTTAAATTCTTCTAGAACAATATTTGTATTTCGGTTGGGCATACATCTTTCTGGGTTTTGGGAGTAAGTGGTCAATGTCACAATTAACTTGACCCAAAAAATATGGTTGGCAAAATATCTCGAAGTTCTACATGACCTGTATGTATGAAATTTTGCATATGTGAACCACTTGGGGTTGGTCAGATGGATCCGCATTTGTTTTATCATTGTTTCACAATGAAGTTTACCTATGTTCATGAAACTTTATAAGTATAGTCAATATGGAATTACTATTGGTTTTAGACTATTCGGTCAAAGGTCAGGTCACAGTTGACCTTGAAAATGGTGTTCTCACAATGTTTCATGTTTAACATAACATATGATTATAAACTGTTTAAATTATATTCAAACACATTTTTCTATTCGCTCATGATTTAAAATACGATAAATAGATTATTTAACTGCTGTGTTCCATTATAAAGAAATAGTTTGCTCGATAGTTGATGTGTTTTCCTTTTACACTCTCGCATCCTCTCATTTGTGAAAAAAAGTCCCGCCTACCATCTTTTGAAGGATTTCCTTATAATCAAACCCAGCAGTTGACAATCTCTTTTCTTCTTTTTGTTTTCTCTCATTTTACATTTTTCAACACTTTATTGTATTGGATACATGACATTACAATATTATTGTCTTATGTTAATAATATTACTGAATCCATTTCAGAACGCATAAAATTTATTATTAATGAAATGAAGAAATCATCTGGTATCCAAAAACCAAGAGACAGTATTAAACCAAACGGACCAAAAATTGGTGAGTTAATCAAGATATCTATGCCATGTCACACAGTCTCTTCAAGGTCTCACTACACACTTCGATTTTACTGTGTTGGCCATTGGGATTAAAGTCTAATTTCCCATTCTGAATGAGACCTTTAAAGTCTAAAAGTATTTTTTTGGTAAAATACAGTTATTGCTGCTCATAAAAATCCACAAAATCTGGTACATAGCCCACTTTGTTTGCTTTTTAAATGTGAATAGTGTCAGGCAAGGTACTCTTTTCGGCTTTCATTAAACAGTTGGCACCTAAATTCATACGCATTTTGAGCACCCACAAATGTGTCACATTTTGCTGTCAGTGTCGTCTAATCGCTGTTCATCCAATCTCACATTATTGTTTTCTCACCTGCAACAGGAAAAGAAAATATCCATGGCCAATTATTAAAAATATCTCAAACCGAAGAACACACCTACTTTTTATGGTGTAAGAATCATCCTACAGTCCTACAGTCACATACAAGGGAGCTAAGTGTGTAGTGAGACCTTAAGGTTATTTCCTACAGTTGTTTATGGCCATATTTTTGCGCTTTATGCTTAATCTACATACGTGGATAGTAAAGCGACAAAGAAGGAACTATGTTTATAAAGTTTATTGGCATAACTGACTTAGTACCCCAGACTAAGATGACTAGATTGTAATGACTATCTAATGTAATGACTAGTTATTAGTATTATATACATAGTCTGGTGAGGGCTGAGCCAGCATGCCTCTTGGGAGGAATGGCTGATAATTGAAGCCTTATTCCCTCTGAAGAAAGAAGCATGCTGCCCCATACTAAACCAGTAGGCATTGCTCAACAGGGAGATGTGGTGGGGATGGATGGCGGTTAGAAGCGACGCTATACAGAGTTTATTGTAACTACCGAGGATGTAAACAATGCGAGACTGCTGTTTGGCTGAATTTAGTCATGTTACTAAAATGTTAATGAGTAACTATGAGGCGCCGGAATTAGTGTAACTGGAAGTATTGCTTGTAAACAAAGAAATCAAAAGTAGGATTTGTTTTGGTGAGAAGCAAAGTGTATCAATGTATGGACTACATGTATGTACACAATAACCTACTTAGTGCATTTCAGTCGGTTGAAAACGTAAGAATTAACTAAACACATGAAATATTACTGAGTTGATGATGATGTAAAAATTGTACACATGTAGAATTCATTTTTATAAAAGAGGGCATATGTATAATTATACCCCCGCTTTCACAAAGTGAAGAGGGGGCTATATAGGAATCACATTGTCCCCAACCTCACGTCACGTCCCATAACACATTTTTGTCCCGTCGCGTTACACATTTTTAATACTTCCATATCTTGAACACTTTTGCATGGATTGTTCCCAAACTTCATATAATCATAAAAACTGATGGACCTTATGTCCGTCTACATTCACCCATCATTGATTGCCTAATTTATTACAGAATTATGGCCCTTTGTTTGACTTAGAATTTTCCACTCTAATATTGTATAATGACATGTTAACATTTTTTCTCAAACATTTTCGAATTGATTGTTCCCAAACACCATGTACACATAACAGCTATGACCTTATGTCCCTGTACATCACCCATCATTGATTGCCTAATTTATTATAGAATTATGGCCCTTTGTTTGACTTAGAATTGTCCACTCTAATATTGTATAACAACCTGTTAATACATTTTTTCTCAAACATTTTCGAATTAATTGTTCCCAACGTTCATGTACACATAACAACTGATGACCTTATGTCCCTCTACATTCACCCATCATTGTTTGCCTAATTTATTACAGAATTATGGCCCTTTGTTTGATTTAGAATTTTCCACTCTGATATTGTATAATGACTTGTTAACACATTTTTTCTCAAACATTTTCGAATTGATTGTTCCCAAACTTTATGTACACGAAACAACTGACTACTTTATGTCCTTCTACATCACACATTGTTGATGTCTAATTTATTACAGAATTATGGCCCTTTATTTGACTTAGAATATTTCACTCCATAATGAACTTCATATGGCTTTCACTTGAACACTTTTCATGGATTGTTATTACACCTGACATACAGTTCACACATGTTGATATGATGTGTCTCTGCGTTAATGGTTTTTCGATTCTGCATTTTCTTAATAACTCAAGAACAAGTACTGCAACATAGTTTTCATGCTGCCCGAAATGTTTCGGGGAGCATATAGTCTCCGCCGTGTATGCCGCTGGGTCCGTCCAAATTCTTTGTCTGGGGCATAACTTGAAAACTACCAATGGGTCTGAATTTAAACTTCACACAGTGATAGAGGAGTGATATTCTATCCTTGTAGAACAAGTAATAGATATATAAATCTTGTCTCAGCGAGTTGGTTCATTTAAACACTGAGATGGGTTAGCACATCAATGTTTTTAAATAAACAACGAGCTGAGACAGATTCAATCTCACATTTGTGTAGTATGGTGTACTTAGTGACCCTGTCAGAATATCTACTGTTCTCTAGAGCATGGTATAGCTCCGCCCCGATTTGTTATATTTTATCTTTGTAGACCATTTGACAAGGATACCAGTTCAGCGAGCACAGGTTATTGTATTGCATTTTATCTTTAAAGAACACTTGACAATAATGCCGGTTCAGAGAGCAGGGTTTAATGTATTGTTTTTCATCCTTGTAGAACTTTTGACAGTAACTCCGGCTCAGAGAGCACAGTTTATTGGCATAGGAGGAATAAACATAAAAAAATTACAATCACAAACTGGTGAGTATAGTCTCCATTATGTTGTGAAATAAGTGTGTAAGCTAAAATAAAGGTTTGTTTGTTTGTTTGTTTGTTTGTATGGTGTTTTACGTCATTTTCAACACATGTAAGGTTATATATTACTGTCGATTTTTTGTGGTGGAGGCAGACCACCTACTTTTCCTGGGTATAACCAGTACTGTACACATCCCGCCATCCGTAAGAATCGACACTTCCTCACTTACAAGTCTAAGTACAGCATTGTTAACCTTACCTGTCAAAACTGCTATAATATACTCAGTTGCAAAAGAAAGTGGACACTGAGTTTTGCTTAGATTTAATTGTATAATTTTTTTTTAGAATTAAATTGAGAAATTCCAAAATGAATATGCCATGTTTGGTACCAAAGTTTTTATCATTCCATTGCCAATATCATGTTGTCATTTGTTTTTCAGTAGGTCGAATCATTAAGGGACTGTCGCTTGATAAAGAGGATAGGGTGTAAAGTAAAATTTTCAAAGTGTCTTACTTTTTTTCTTGCAAACCAGATAAAGTGATCTGTGTTTTACATAATTGCATGCTGTAAAATCTGATGAGGGCAGATAAAAGTCACATCCATCAAGAATGTTGTCGACAATTGCATGACATCGTTGTGTAAATAAGCATGCAAAATGTTAATAGTTTGTGACGTCAACACACAAATTCTCAATGGTGTGCAGGAAAAAGAATCAATCGGGTGTCTGGTTCAGATAGGGAAATTCCAACCCTCAGTATAACTGTATTAATGATAACCTCAGCAGCAGCCTCGATTTCAATAAAAGCAGTTACATCGAGGGAGTATAGCCTCCACACAGCTATCACTAGGATCAAGCTTGTAGTTTCAGACTGCATTCATGCAATATTGTAAAAAAAAAAGAAATAATGAAATTTGTTAAAATGTTTGGAAGCATACACAAATGAGTCTTCATTCCAAAATATAAATAACACAATTGTTGATCTTTGTATTTAGATGAGTTAAACAATTTTTGCAATTTAGTTTGTTGTCTTGTAGAGACTGTATATTGTTTCACATATATAAACCAGGTGTAACATTGACGACCGTGGATGAGTCAACATTTGAAATCTTTGCTCCTAATTCTGAAGCACTAAAAGAGGCCAAAGAAATGATGGCAGAGTGGCAGAAAGCCAAGGTAAATAGTAGTGTAAGGGGGATGAGGAGTGTAGCTCACAGCTGAGGTAAATAATAGTGTAGGGGGATTATGGAGTGTGGCTCACAGCCAAGGTAAATAATAGTGTAGGGGGATGATGGAGTGGGCTCACAGCCAGGGTAAATAATAGTGTAGGGGGATTATGGAGTGTGGCTCACAGCCAAGGTAAATAATAGTGTAGGGGGATGATGGTGTGTGGCTCACAGCCAAGGTAAATAATAGTGTAGTGGGATGATGGAGTATGGCTCACAGCCAAGGTAAATAATAGTGTAGAGGGATTATGGAGTGTGGCTCACAGCCAAGGTAAATACTAGTGTAGGGGGGTGATGGAGTGTGGCTCAAAGCCAAGGTAAATAATAGTGTAGGGAGATTATGGAGTGTGGCTCACAGCTAAGGTAAATACTAGTGTAGGGGGATTATGGAGTGTGGCTCACAGCCAAGGTAAATAATAGTGTAGGGGGATGATGGAGTGGGCTCACAGCCAGGGTAAATAATAGTCTAGGGGGATTATGGAGTGTGGCTTACAGCCAAGGTAAATAATAGTGTAGGGGGATGATGGTGTGTGGCTCACAGCCAAGGTAAATAATAGTGTAGTGGGATGATGGAGTGTGGCTCACAGCCAAGGTAAATAATAGTGTAGAGGGATTATGGAGTGTGGCTCACAGCCAAGGTAAATACTAGTGTAGGGGGGTGATGGAGTGTAGCTCAAAGCCAAGGTAAATAATAGTGTAGGGGGATTATGGAGTGTGGCTCACAGCTAAGGTAAATAATAGTGTAGGGGGATGATGGAGTGTGGCTCACAGCTAAGGTAAATAATAGTGTAGGGGGATGATGGAGTGTGGCTCACAGCCAAGGTAAATAATAGTGTAGGGGGGTGATGGAGTGTGGCTCACAGCCAGAGTAAATAATAGTGTAGGGGGTGATGAAGTGTGGCTCACAGCCAAGGTAAATAATAGTGTAGGGGGATTATTGAGTGGGATCAAAGCTAAGGTAAATAATAGTGTAGGGGGATTATGGAGTGTGGTTCACAGCTAAGGTAAATAATAATGTAGGGGGATGATGGAGTGTGGCTCTCAGCCAAGGTAAATAATAGTGTAGGGGGATTATGGAGTGTGGCTCACAGCTAAGGTAAATAATAGTGTAGGGGGTTGATGGAGTGTGACTCACAGCCAGTGTATTAGGCAGAAATTCAAGAACTGGGTGTGCAAATATGCAAACAGGGTGTGCAAAATAAGTTGCTAACACGCGTTACGCGCCAATTCGCGACAAGTGGGTGTCTCTGGGGTAATTTATTTTTACAGATCAAGGTGGAAAAAAATACATTTTAGGTCATATTTCTTCTATAAATGTATACAAAACATAACAATATTGAGAAAGTAAGAGTTTGGAAGTGTTGTTGAGCAAAAAAAAAAAATTTTTTTTTTACCCCACCCACTCCCTGAAATATTGGCCGCGATTTTTCAAAAACGGCCGTGCAAATGACGGCTGCATGGTTGGCTGGCTAATACACTGCTCACAGCCAAGGTAAATAATAGTGTTGGGGGATTATGAAGTGTGGCTCACAGCTAAGGTAAATAATAGTGTAGGAGGTTGATGGGGTGTGGCTCACAGCTAATAGAATTGATTCATATACTTCATATACGCATAACAACAGATATATTAATTGAATTGAGTTTTAAGGCGCACCAACACATGAAAGGTTATATGGCGCCTAACAGGCATGAACATGCCAAGCTCATCCTCCATGTACATCGAGATAAAATATGGAGAATGGGCCTAGGACCTTCTCACCCTGAACTGCAGAGTTGCTGCAAAATTCTATTATAGACACCCCATTTACGCTGGAGCCACGTTTATTGTTTTAATGCCACTGCTCTTAGTAATGTGAGTGAGATGTCACCTGAAACAATGCAGGGGCCATGATGAAGACCTTTAATGAGCATGAACAAAAAATGACAAAATGAATATGAATGGGGAGGTCCTACCCCTCTCCATGTGACAGTGTGTTTGCAGTGGTTTTATTCTACCCCGGCAACCACATGGGGACAGATATATAAAAAAAGCGGGGTTGTTCATCACCTTCAGTGATAGTTCTAGGTGAAGTCGGTATACTGCTGGATTTATAATAAATCGAGGTTACTGCTTTAAGGTCTGTGTGTCCCTTTAAGACGGAAACATATATTTTTAAGAGATTTACCTCTGCCATTTCAAACATTAAGCAATTTAATACCAGCTACACATAAAATTGTATACATATATTGTGTGCATTTTATTTACAGAAGGAACCTGTTCTGGAATTCAATGCCATTTATGAAGCAAAGATAGTTGAAATCAGGTATGTTTGTATTTTGCTAGTTATGCGTCTGTAAAAATGTTAATTCACTTCAGCTTTGAAGATACGATCAAATGCATACAGTGAGTTAAGATATAACCATACTGTAGTATGACTAACAGTAGTAGATGGTTGCCTCCAAACCTCATAAACATAGAAGGTTGGCTAATAACTTACAATGCTCATGGTGAATAATGATAAAGTATGTTATAGTGTTGGTTTCTTCAACAACCGGCATAAGAGTCTGCACCATCCTCCGTCATGACCCAAGACTATTGCTTGTTAAAAATTCATTCAGATTTTATTAGTCATTTATGCGGTTTTAAACGCCGATAGTAAATTCCATGAAGCTCGTTAGTGCTTATGGATAATATGCAATTTACTAATAGCATTTAAAATGGTATAAATGTCCACAAAAGTGAGAACTAATTAATATATTTACATTATTTTGTCATCGCTGTAGTACCAACAGTAGCGTGGCTTGGCAGAATGATAATGTCATTATAATAAAAAAAAGTGCAAACGAGACAACTACTGTCAGAGTATTTTTATGCCCTACATAGGGCGGCATATAGTAGTCACACTGTCCGTCAGTCCGTTCGTCCATACCATCGTGTTCGGTCAATAACTTGGCACAAGTGCTCACCACAAGACGATGTGTAGCGCGCAAAATCCAGGTCCGTGGCTCCAAGGTCAAGGTCACACTTAGAGCTCAAAGGTCAAAAAGAAGTGCTTTCGTGTCCGGTCAAAACAACTCTGACATTTATGGACGGATTTTCAAATAACTTGGCACAAGAGCTCACCACAACAATACGACATGTCGCGCACAAAATCCAGGTACATGGCTCCAAGGTCAAACTTAGAGGTCAAAGGTCAAAACCACTGCGGGGGTATTTGTCACTTAAGTGACTTGTTAGACAGTGGAATAGCCGTTTTCTGTTAAGACACATTGGATGTGAGTGCAGTAGACCCAGCTTTCGGTTAAGACACAATGGATGTGTGCGCAGTAAAGAAAAGCGAAGTTTATTTGAAATTAGAGGCTATTTTCCTTTCAACAGAAAGTACCAAGTGAATGTTTTATTATTGTATGTACTCAGGGAGCAGGGTGTTCTAGTGCAGATCCATCCCGCCATGAACCCAGTGATGTTACGCAACTCGCAGCTGGACCATAGACAGGTAATATAATTATCTATTTCACTTTAATATATGTTCAAGAGCAACATTTGTCTAATAATCTTCAGCCTGGGAGAGATACAACACAATTCTAAATTTTCGGTAAAGTACTTGTGGTATAACTATGCAAACATCATAGATAGCGCGCCCAATCTGCAGAATGCAGTTAATTCAGTTTGTGAGTTATGTTAGAAATAGAATCTCTTATTTGTGCCAATTTATTTTTGAATTTATTAGACTTGGAGATATGATATTTGGCAAATCGTCACCTCATACCATTTTTGCCAACTCGTTTAATGAATTCAATAATAAATGAGCACTCGTTTAAGATTCTTTATATCCAGATATTGCCTTTGGATATGTTGTTGATTTGCTATTCAGGTAATAACCGATAATAATAATAATTAATTGATTCATGATAAAAAACACTTTTTACAAGGCCAACCCATCGGTATAGGTACTCTGTATTATTTTAATAATGATGTTAGTGTCAAAGTCTGGGCAATCATTGACAACATCAAATATTTTATAATATTCCAGATGGAGTAGTCCTGCCGAGTTAAAGAATGTGTCAGCTTTAATTGTATATATTCAATAAATAGCATATTTGCTGTATTTTTCATTTCAGGTATCACACCCAAGTGTTCTTGGTTTTGAAGTGGGACAGATTATATCCATTAAATATTTTGGTCTAGATCCCGTCACGGGTAAAGCTAGAATATCAAGAAAAGTGATTACAGCCCCATCATCAAGAACATACAAATTTATAGAAGATAGCTGAAGCCACCTTCTACATAGATAATTGTAGGAAATTATAATACTGTGATGCATGTCAGGTCTGTGATATTGACATATCAGCAGCAGTTAAGATAAAAGGCAGGGTCAGAGGTCAGAGTTCATATCGCTGTACTAGTCTTCCTGTGTGTTAAGTGTGCTATTAAACGGGTTGTTATATCGTCTTGTACAAGTTGACTCCTTGCCTTGCAGACTCATGTTTTCTAGACCACATGGTTGTGTAAATGCTCGGCAACTCCGGCATGACTGGCCAATATCGGGATTAGTGATCAAGGGGTGAAGGCAAAGCTACGCGCTGATCTCTCATGATGTAAGCAGGAACTTACCCAGACTAACTGGATGTGAAGGATCAAATAAACGTGTAGAATATGACCAGCGCCAATCGCCGTATGTTCTTGTCTATTGACAACTGTGATGTATGTAAATGCTCTACGGGCATTGATATTATTCAATTCTTAAAATGATTGCTGGTCACTTAAAATAAACTAAGTAACAATCGGGTAGGGACAGCATGTTGCAAGAATAGCGAAACTATCAATTTAGTGTGTAATTTTATCTTTAATCCTATTACTATTTTGTGATCTAAGAGTTTGCTGGAAGCGTGCATCACCTTTTGTGGGTATGCCATATCTATAGGATCACATTCGGAGCTAAAGCTACTTTTGAGATCCTGCAGATATGGGTTATACACGCTTGAAGATCACTTTACACTACTAATAACCCCCGATTGTATTTCTGTTTATTTAAAAAATGTAAAATAAATTTAAAATGTTTAGCATTTCATGTTAATCAATATAACACATATTTCCCTTTGTGCTTACATTTGCACCCAGTACAGTTTAAAAATTAAGGTGACTTTTTATTTACGCCTGTAGGGATGTATCGTGTGATGGCATTGTTCGTTCATCTGTCTGTGTCTATTGGTTAACTTTTAGCTGACAAATGATTGTGGCTAATAATTTTCAAAGTGTAAAGTCTACAACAATAAAAGTTTGTACACATCTTCAGCATGATCCATTGATGCATCTGATAAAGGTCGATAACTCTCTGAATCATGTTTTTTTTTATTATTTCTCTTTGAAAAGGGTTTAACTTGAAACTTGACCTTGCATTTTACCAGGCGGCAATATATACTATGGATTTTTTTTCCATTTGAATTGAATTGAAATGGGTTTTAAGGCGCACCAACACATGAAAGGTTATATGGCGCCTAACAGGCATGAACATGCCAGGCTCATCCTCCATGTACATCTAGATAAAATATGGAAAATGGGCCTAGAACCTTCTCACCCTGAACTGCAGAGTTGCTGCAAATTCTATCGTAGAAACTCCATTTACGCTGGAGCCACGTTTATTGTTTTTCTGCCACTGCTTTTGATGTGAGCGAGATGGCACCTGAAACAATGCAGGGATCATGATGAAGACCTTTAATGAAGATGAACAAAAAATGATAAAATTTGGGGGATTCTACCCCTCTGCCTACCCCTCCATAGGGATCTGCAGTGGCCCTATTCTTTGCCCCATGACCAAACGGGGCCCCTGGGAACCACACGGGGCCAATAATTTGATGTTGGCTTCCTTATTTAAAGCAAGATGAATTCATTTTCTAAAAACTAATTTATTTGAGAATTATTAATAACTTAACTATATTAGCTGTGTTTTGCTAGAAACTGTACACATAATAAGATGCAAACTCGGCCAGTACGAACCGGAAGTCGGTCAACATGAATAAAAGACAATTGAATTGAATTGGGTTTTAAGGCACACCAACACATGAAAGGTTATATGGCGCCTAACAGGCATGAACATGCCAGGCTCATCCTCCATGTACATCGAGATAAAATATGGAAAATGGGCCTAGAACCTTCTCAACCTGAACTGCAGAGTTGCTGCAAATTCTATCGTAGAAACTCCATTTACGCTGGAGCCACATTTATTGTTTTTCTGCCACTGCTGTTTTGATGTGAGCGAGATGGCACCTGAAACAATGCAGGGATCATGATGAAGACCTTTAATGAACATGAACAAAAAATGATAAAATGAACGTGAATTTGGGGGGATTCTACCCCTCCAAAGGGATCTGCAGTGGCCCTATTCTTTGCCCCGTGACCAAACGGGTGCCCCCGGGAACCACACGGGGCCAATACAAAGGAACACGCCAATATGGGTTTTAAGTGATGCCATTCACGCTCTCGCTAATCATATTAAATGAAATTAACGCTACTGCAAATCCTAAATAATTTTATTTAAATAAAATACTACTATAGTGAAAGTTCATTAATAAAATTGTCAGTAATGAATTGTTTTCATATTGTCCCAAGTTATCGATCCTCGGTCTGTCACATTGGCCTGCGACCTTCGGGCAATATGACAATCCTTTGACCAATGACTGGGCCAATATGAAATCACTTAATAACATCATACTATAAGTGGGAGACTTGATAGGTTTGCAGTTTTTAATTGTTTGCAAAGGACAAATATGTACCGTAAATTGTTAATTTAAATGTCTAAACAAAATACAAGAGCTTATAGGTAACTGGTGCAGTTTAATATGCATAACAGATAATTCTTATAATCAATCTAAGAACAATAATGTCTGGGCAGTCTGGAAGAGTAAATAGTGTTGATCCCACTACAAATGGAAATTCTATTGTAATGTGCTTCAGTTTCATATGAAATGTGGATGTTATACTTACAGAGTGTGTATGTTCATATGAGGTCATGGTGACCTTTACCTTTGACCTAGTGACCCCCAAAAATATAGGGTTTCTCCTGTCATCAAGGGCAATGTACCTATGAAGTTTCACGAGCGTGTGTGTTATATTTCCAGAGTTGTCACACAGAATGTGTACTTCCATGAGATCAATGGGATGTTGATCGCTTACCTACTGACCCCAAAAGCAAAAGTTTCATAAGGGTGGGTTTATACTTTTGAAGTAACTGCGCCGAATTTATACTTTTTTTTACATACAAACTTTTTCTAATGGGCGTATTAAAAGGTCACTATACAAGATCGACAGCAAGAAATACCAACATACAAAAGTATTAAAATTTGAACCAAGTCCAAATTTGTACTAACACGGAGAAAAATCACATCCTTGAACATATGCTCTTTATGTTCAAATATCTCATTTGCATGAAATAAACAAGAAAATTGCCTATTTAGGAATTCAAAAATATTAGAATTTCTCAAAAGGATGATTAAAGTTTTAGAACAACAATAATTCACTAAGTATGCATGAATGAAAAGGAGGAAATAGGTATAAATGACACATTAAGGGAAAGATTAACTCTTTTTTTTCCTTCATATTAACATTTGAAACACAATCATAGGTACTGTCTGCAATTTTAGACAGTGAACTCATTTTTAAATTGTTCAACTAAATTTGACTTCATACAAGAGCATCAAGATTGGCAGCAAAATATTCTTTACTTCTCAGATTGCTGAGAGCATCTTTATTACAACTTTTCCTTAAATTCATTTGAAGTATTCCGAAAAATGGAAAAGGTGCACATTGTTCGATAATGCTGTTTGGGGCTATTCAGTTAAAATATATCCGGGATCCCTGGAAGGCAATTTAATAATTTTCTAAGAACCCTATTTTCCGAAATTCGGTTCTTCAAACTCAATTTTGCATCTATGGGTGGGTGTTCAATTTCAAAATTTCTCCTAGGGTACCATGTATGTTTTTTACACTTTAATACACAGATATGACTGCATTCACAGATAACAAAATATCTGAAAATAAATAACAAGGTAGTTATTATAAAATTATGAAATGTATACATACAATAATTACTTTCAACAACAACAACTTTTAACAACTTTAGATCAAACAGTAAATGTCAGAAAAAATCAATTTACAAATCAAAAAAACAATAACGTTTGTAAAACAAACAAAAGGCACAAGAGGGCATATGGAAACTCTACTGGCTAACTTGGTAACAACAGAAGTATTCTGCCAATGCTAAATAACGGAAGTAAGTGTCATCTGTAAAGTGGTAACGAAGAAAAACAATCTGTTTTTTTTTTCATTTTCCTTGATATACATCACTTATTTCCTTTTATAATATACACACTGGTCTGAAAAAAGGTCCCCTGCCCAATGGCTGGAATGGTTTAACAATTCAAGACCTGTAGTTTAGTATGTGCCATCATCTGTTGAAGATACATTCACAATATCACATACCAAGTTGCATTCCATTATCTTTACGGGTTTAAGAGTTACTCATCTGATATACAAATTACATGACCTTGACCCTTGATGTTGACCTTAAATATGTGACCCAGAAACTGCAAGACAAACTGTCTATAAGGAATACATACACACTGAAATTTCACCGATTACCATTCACAAAAACCGTATAACCTTGACCCATGACATTGAACATGCTATTTCAAGTTTGGAGCCTGACACACCATCCATTGACTGAACACTCAAAAATGTTTTGCTTCATTATGTAAAATGGTCCTTGTCCAAGAACATATGCAGTGTTTGTTTTCCTTATATAAGTGGAACCGAAAAAACGGTACCATTCCCAGTGGCAAAAAGTATGTTTTTCCCCTAATTCGAGTGAACAAATTCCCAAATTTTTTGGTAAGTAATTTTGCCGGGAACTTTAAACAGAAAAAAGAAAAAAGGGGGCAAATATATATCTTCATTGGAGGGTAACGAAATATTACAAGAGAATGTATACATAGTGCTGTGTTTTCAAAGTTTTAAACATACAATATTGCTTTTGTGTCATATTTAAACATTCCGAATTTAAGACAAAACGGCGCAAATTTTCCCAGTTGAGTCCCGGTGAAAAAGAATTGCCGATCTGGCTATGAATTTAGTGCATGACACATGGTGATAAATACACACATAAACTTGTGCCCCATTAGGCAAAAAAAAAGAAAAAAAAGACAGGTGTTTTACCAGCCCAACAGACCGTATTTTTTGGTGCTAAAGAATGTTTTTTTTGTTTTTATTATTTATTTTTTAAAACTCATGTTGATTAATAGCAAACCAAATATGTTTTCCTACCTACTCCATTTTCAGAGCTATTAGTGAAACTTATCTAAAGCAGTTAAGGAGATGTGAATTGTATACAAAAATTGCAGATTCATTAAAACTTGAAATTGCATGACCTTGACACCAATTTTGGTAAAAGATGATACACATGTATATAAAAAAAACAGTTTCGTCCCAGAATCACGAGTTATGATCAACAAAAACTACATCACCTTGACCATGAAAAAAACGACAACACTGACCTATATGATTTCCTGAAACTTGCTTATATTTCAATAACACAATAAATGCATTGATTTTGCTCATTATCCAAATGCCTAGGTAGATCCTAGTGTGTTAAAATACACGTTAAATGCTCTTTTGAAATTTTTCGCTGATGCTCGCCAATACGAAAAATATATGCAGTTACATAGAACGTCAGAATAATAAAAAAAAAACTGCATAGGAGCCAATTTATTAGGCTAAGGTAGATCCTAGAAACAAACCGTTAAAATCAAATTCGGTAAAAATTAAAAACCGTTCCAGTGTACATACTAATATCATGTAATAAGAAGCTACACGTAACTGACAAATGACAACGACAGACAAAGCACCATCAATTTAAAGCTTGCTTGGCCTGTGGCCAGTGGGGCAAAAAACTACAATTTCTAGATTAAAATAACAAAAACAGTTGTAGATCAAAACACTTATTTGTAAATAACATTAACTAGTATAAAAAGATAACAGCAATTTATTAAATATTCAAACAATTGTAAATCAAACGATTGCAACAACAAACCTGAGGAAGTTTTAACAATTAGCTTCAAGCCAATACAGCAGACATGAAACCAGTCATTTGCAGGTATATGTTACCAGTATACAGACTGGGTCATTATAAATACTGCAATTATGAAGGGCAAAAATAAATCCTTGCAATTCATACATCATGCAGAGCTGTAGATAAGTTGATTATTTTACTTATACTTTTTTTTACAAATACCCTCAAGTTTTTTTTCAATTGTGAGGATAATTACTCATCAACTTGAACAAATCCTCATAACTTTTAAAAATCATGAGTATTATATTTAAAAATCATGAGTATTATGTTTTTTTCAACTGTGAGGATAATTACTCATCAGCTTGAACAAATACTCATAACTTTTAAAAATCATGAGTATTATATTTAAAAATCATGAGTATTATATTTAAAAATCATGAGTACTTTATAATATAATACTCCTGATTTTTAAAGTTAATAGTATGTGTAGATTATTTGTATGTATTGTCCTGTCTAACAGTTTCTTCCATATTTACATGATGAAAATTGTTATATTAAGCATGGGTCTAATATTAAGAACAAAGGCTATACAGTGTTCTGTTTTATTTAACATACATTTTATTAGAATGGTTGTTTCTTTTAAAATGTATTAGTATGGATTCTCACATCCATTTTGGAAGCATAAACTATTTAAACAGGTTTTCTACTCTGAATGTGTTCCTTGTTACTCATTCATTTTTAATATGATGAGTAAATGCTCACTGCAGTCAAAAATTATCTACAGCTCTGTAAATGTTTATATAATACATAGCAATTTATACATGTAATTGTACTGTTTCAGTTATGTTGATAAAACAACATATTTCGGTGACTTAACCCTATGACCTGATACAGGGTGTGTACAGATTATTTTTGAGCATGTGTTATCTGTAGAAACTTATTATCTATAGAATTGCAGTTTTATTTATTTTAGACACTCTATTTATGATAGAACCACGTTCCCTCAAGCAGGGTCATGATGAAGACCTTTAGTAAGCATGACATAGGCCTCTTGGAGGATCTACAGTGGTCCTTTTCTATATCCGGTAACCACAGACAAAGAAGCAACTAGAAGGGTGTTCCACGGACAACTTGTCGTCTGCCGTGTGCTTATTTCAGCAAGTACTACCTAACTATAGAGTTTAAAGACGGGGTGCAATCATTCATGAATTATGGAGCAGATTTTTGTATTTGTTAAAGTTTATGAAAAGGGGCATAATTCTGCATTGGATAATTTATAAGGAGGAACTGTATAAAGTTTCATGACCATAGGTATTGAATATTTTGCAAGGTTATGGCTATGTTAAGTTGTAGGTTAAAGTTGTAGGTTAAAGGCCAAAATGAAAGTCAGAGGTACTGGACATGTCAACGGCATTGATTGATAAAGAAAAATTATATAAAGTTTTATGACAATAGGTCAATATTTTCCCAAGTTATGAGCCAGGTTAGGTTGCAGGTTAAAGTTTTATGAAAAGGTGCGGAACTCTGCCAAAATGGAAGTCCGAGTTGTTGGACATGTTTAACAAAATTTCTTGCAGTAAGATGAAGATGTGTGTGAAGTTTCAGGAACAAAGTCAAATACTTTCACGTTATGGTCAGTTATGAGCTTGGCTTTGGTTAGCTTGCAGGTTAAAGTTTTATGAAAAGGGGCCTAACTCTGCCAAAATGATAGTCAGAGTTATTGGACATGTTTAATGACATTTCCTGAGGTAAGATGAAGATGTATGTGAAGTTTTATGAACATATATCAAATACTTTTCAAGTTATGGCCAAGGTTAGGTTGCAGGTTAATGTTTGACGGACAGCGGACGACGTCGGACAAAGTGATCCCTAAGTGTCTGCACTGCTACGCAGACGACACAATAATAAAGCATGTGGGCATTGTATTAAACTGTGAAACAATTTCAAATAACAGCAGTGGCAAAGCTTTCACATACTTTTTGTTTGATGATTTAAACTACAAATTAAAAGCACAAAGAACTAACTTGCAACCTAAATTATTTGTTGATGCACTGAAGTATTGCTTAATGAGGATTGAGGGGAACTCAGCAAGATATATTCATCCTGGCTCTCGCAAAATTAAAACATTATTTTGTTACATATGTATGTAAATTTCTAGTCAACTTACATACACATATGCACACACATTCTGTAGTGCTATTTTAATAAATGTTTACACATAAAGTTATCTCTCATGCTGACAATCATTCTTCAATAAACTCTGGCACCACTTGATCTTGGCAGGAGTTGAGACGTGTCCTTGTCTGCTGAAATGTTTGAAATGTAGGGAACTCATCCGACTGCGAGACAACGTTATGAAACTCCATATCCACATCAGGAACCTCATGGTCGGAACTGTACACTGGACTACGGCTACGAAACACATATCTATCCTCGTAGAATACAAGTCCATCTGATACATCGTACAGAGGGAGATTTCTCATTCCAAATTGAACGTCACCCAATGGGGAAGGTGAACGAAAAAATCTCGGGGAAGATGACCTAGAACTTATTGGAGATGGTGATCTAACAATTCTTGGAGAGATGGATCTTAGATTTTCAAATGACAACCTCAGCACTGATTGGGGGAATGCTTCCAACATAGATGGAGAGGATGAACGAGAAGAATTTTGGCTGTGCGAATAAAACGTGTGCTCTGTAGGGAATCCCTGCTCAGGTTCAGCGTACTGTTCAGCTTGAGTATGACTATCCCTGTGTTCTGCTGCAACTTCTTCAGAGCTATCATTCTGTACGCTGCTCCTCGGACTGTCTTCATGATCAGATATACTTCCTTGGCAACTCGAACTTTGATCATCAGATGGTAGACTTAGTCCATCGCTATCATCCAATGTTGGGTTTACCTGTAAACAGTCTGCGGATATATGATTGCATCCTGAACTGTCACGCCAAGTTTGGAGTAAGCTGTTGACATATTTGCGCTGTAGCATCAAGATTGGTACGTCTTCCATGCCTGCAACAGGTGAGTTAGGTGGTGGGAACTGATCGTCATACATGGCGTAGAACCTTTCACTATCATCCACAACCTGCATGTGTGTAGATGGATAACCATGCAGACACCCATTCTTTACTGGGCTGAACACATCGTAAGTGGCTATATCATCCCAGTCCTCTATGATCTCTTCACATTCCAGGTTGATATCTGGCACAGCTGCTGCCTGGATACTGCTGTTATCCAGGTACTGACCTTCATGAATACAAGGCAACACCTTTCCTTTAAATGCTAGGCAACTGTGTCTGTCCATGTCAAAGTTTCCATTTAAGTCCTGGTACATCTTCTGCAAGAAAATACAATGTCAATGATCAGCTAATATGAATATTATTTTGTTTTATGTAAAGTCCTGGCAATGTGAAAAGTGAAAACATATGTAGTTTACCTGGATTTCAGAGCGGCCTTCGACAAAGTACCCCACAAAAGCTTAATGAGTAAGGTAAAATCTATGGGTATAACTGGTAAACTTTATGACTGGATAGAGGACTTTTTAACAAATAGAAAACAGAGGGTGATGGTCAATGGGCAGGTCTCAGAACTCAGGGATGACATAAGCGGGTTTCCCCAGGGCAGTGTTCTTGGGCCTGTTTTGTTTCTTATTTATATCACAGACCTAATATTTATTAATATGTCTGTGTTTATATCAATGACCTCCCAGATGCCATGTCCTGCACCGCCAAACTTTTTGCTGACGATACAAAACTGTACACATGCATAAATAGCCCACAGCAGATAGACCTAAAAGACAGTATCTTCACTGCATGTGAATGGGCTAAAAAATGGCAAATGATATTTAATGCTAAAAAGTGCAAACACCTACATATTGGTAATAATGATGATGAATCCAATGTATTCTATATCAAGGATAATACGAATAAAATAGAAGAAATTACCAAGGTAATACATGAAAAAGACCTAGGAGTAACATTGAAGTTCTCCTATCATATAAGTGGTAAAGTATCTAAGGCCAATAGAAACCTTGGCCTAATATATAAAACCTTCACATACATGGATAGAGAAATGTTCCTGTGTTTATATAAGCCCCTTGTTAGACCACACCTTGAATACGCTACGATGGTTTGGTCCCCATACCTAAAAAAGGATATAATTGCTATAGAAAATGTCCACAAAAGAGCGACTAGGATGGTGGAAAACCTCAGTAACTTTCCGTACCAAGCAAGACTCACTATGCTAGGGCTACCAACCCTTGAGTATAGAAGAGAGCGGGCTGACGTGATTCAGGTTTATAAAATCTTAAATAATATCGATACAGTTGACAAAAATAAACTGTTCACTCAGGCCCCTGATCTTGGAACAAGGAGAAATTCCAAGAAACTATTTAAAAAAAGAGCAAGAATTGATATTAGGAAAAATTCATTTGCTTACAGAGTCGTAGAATCTTGGAGCAAACTCTCGGACACAGTGATTGAGGCACCCACCATCAATTCCTTTAAAAGTAGGCTAAATAAATATTGGGCAAATCATCCTAATAAATTCAGACCGAAAAACTAAAAAGGAACTGGAAGTCTTTCACTATGTCTATGACAAGAAAAAAATCACAACCAGACTGGGAAAGCAACCATTTTTAAAAGGGCCTAAGAAACCTGTTGGTCTACACCGGCTTCGACTACAGTATAAACAGTATAAAGAGCCTCTATTATAATGTATTTGCAACATGCAGTGGAGGATTCGAGCCTGCATGGGTGCATTCGGCATGCCACCATTCACCACCCGCAAATGTATTTTTTGGTTGTCGATTGTTTTCCTTGTATCCACAACTGTGACGGATTCAGGTGTTGGTGCACCACACACACATACGCTCCATCTCCGCAAATGTATTTTTAATTGTCAAAAATATTGCGATATTGTTTTACTTACGCCCCATAAAGGTGAACGCGAGTGGCGAGGACTGTAACTTGTAAGAAAATGGGAAATGTTTGACGTAAACAATGACACCTATTTAGTTATTGACAGACGCGCTTTAGGAAAATTAAAGGTTAACAACAAATAAAGGGAAATCTTTACTGTATATATAGTAAGTTGCTCCAATATATACGTTTGAGATCTATTTACCGTGTGATTTGACTGGTTGGTTGTTCCTGAATTCCAAATGCAGTATATTTTGAAAGTTGGCGCCCTCCAGTGTTTATAATAATTTGCATAGAACGAGATTCTCGAGCGAGGGGAAAACCCTCCATACTGACGTCATTTCGAATTTTTCTGACGTCATTTCGAATTTGGGCGAGAATGGGGAAAACCCTAAAGATTGCCTATTGATTCGGTTCACGAGTAGAAACTAGTGTACCAAAGTTACGTTTATAGAGGGGGTTCGTCAGACAATTATTGTTCTGTGGATCTATTTTCTCCCGTTCAGTAAACAGTTTTTTTTTCGAGTAGTTCTGTTCAGGGCTCTGCAGTTTATATCAATTTCAGTTCGCTGTAAAATATTTAGTTTTTAAAAACTATGTTATTTTTTGCACGAATTGTTATTCCTTTTCTGCCGGTACTGACATCAACTTATTGAGTTGTCTCCCTTACATAATTTTTTTTTAAAAAAAATCCAACCGACGAACCGGTAGTGAATAGTTACTGGTTTCCTTTTTAGTATAATCTTTATCTAATTATAAATCTTTAGTTATTTGTGTTTCATTTAATCAAAATCAAGCCTTCGTTTCTTTACATGTTATATTACGTGATTGTAATGCCAGAAATGGCCCATGATTGGAATAAATAAATATTCTATTCTATTCTATTCAATTGGAATGTTCTGAACATCAATGGAAACCAATACTCATCTAGGATAAATCAGACCTCATTTGACATTGCAGCTGACAACGGGCTCGAACAACTAGCAGATTTGCCAACAAGACTAGATCTTGTCATAACGTCCTATCCTAAGTACAAACTGGGATGAAATCCCATCTCTTATATTGGCAATAGTGACCACGACATTGTCCTCTTCGATTCTACACGTGTCCCCTTGTCTCCAACAAAAAGCGTAAATTTAATGGTGGAAAAAAGGCAGACCGAAAGTTGTATTCGTGGCGACTTAGCTCATTTTGGAGCCAACTTAGACCCATCAACATACAGCAACATAAATAGTATTTTGGAATACCATCATACTATCGCGGAAAGAGTACCTAACAAGCTTACCATGCCCCGTTACACCAATTATTGGATGAATACCAAGGGGAATTGACCCCTCCGGGAATCGAACATGGGACCTCTGGATCGAGAGGCTAGTAGCTAACCACTCGATCACCGCAGCTCATTTACTCAATACATATTTAGCAAACAATTATGTTACTATAAAATAGTCATAGATAACTCCACTATACTATTGAATAATCAGAAAATGAGATCAAGGTAAAACTTTCCCCTTAAATGAAAATAATGATTTATGTAATTATGTACGCATTTTTTTTTTAACAATGTAATAAGCAATGTAATAATGTAATACTGTTTCAGTTTCAGCACTTACGTCAAAGGATATATTACAAAGTGACATTGTTTGTTAAATTAACAATAGTCAAACTATGTATTGTATTACAATAAGTTACGTTTAAATATACAAATGTATTTAACGCACTAGATAATGCGTCAGCAATGTACATGTCTAATTTCAATATTGTACTCTTGCAACATCCAACTTCACCTAATTAATCTTTGATTTTTGTTTTTCATTTTATCTATGAACGTGAGGGGACTGTATTCACTGAAGTACCTATTGGTGACACAGATGAAGATGAATATACTTCAATATGTTATAGAGCCAAAATGAGAGGAAGACACTCTTTTCTAGAGTTGAATACTTTTTTCTGATGTTTTTTTATCTTTACACATAGAAGTAGCAAACTGGGTGATCATCATCATTGCTGTCTTCTCGCAAAAGAACTGCACCAGCACCAATATCGCTTACATCAACAGTTGACTTAACTGAAAATTAACATTTGGTGCTGGAAGCACTAGTGCATTCATAAGTATGGCTTTTAATTTGTCAAATGACTGTTTTACTCAATAATTTTGTCAAAGGTTCAGCAATCAGGCGCGTAGCTGGGTCCAAATTTGAGTTACGCACGTCCGCTAGTGGGGTCCGGGAGCATGCTCCCCCGTGATATTTTTCCTTGCCAGACGATCATAGGTGAGTTTTGGCGTATATTTCATAGCAATTTTAAGCTTATTTTGATTGCTATTTTAATACACATTGAAATCAGAAGACAAAGTTAAATCAGGTACAGCATACGGAACTTTAGTACAACTCACCACTCCCACCCACTCCCCTTCAGTTTTTATTGCGTTTTCCGCATTTTGTTGATTTTTATTTTTTCGGACATTGATAAATAATTGTACGCACGTGCGTAGGTGCGTAAGCCCAGTTACGCGCCTGCCAATGACTGAAAAATTATGACAATTTTCTATAATAACCAGCCATACCAAGAAAATGCATCAGTTGCTTTTTATAATTCGGTCCAGGACATTCAGAAATAGCCTTGACCTTTTTGACCTGACCATGTCCCACTTCATGTCCTAAAATGTGACGACAGCACGACACAATTCGCCTTTGTTGATACTGACCGTTAGATTGTAAGACTGTCAAAGAATCTTCTTCCGCAAATGGTCTTCCCATGTGTTGTTGTGTATGATGGCATCATCAATGTACGCGTCACATCCATCTAAGCCATCTAACGTATTGAAGAGACGTTCTTCTTCTTCTTCTTCCATGGTAAGAACCAGGTTCTTCAAAGAACGTAATCGGTTCTGCGGGGTCATGCATGGCGGACGAGCTCGGCAAGTGTCCCAATTGGTTATTTATATTTAAAACCAGTAAAACCAGGAGACTGCTGACTATAGTCTCTGTAGAGCAGGTCTGGCAGGCAGCCTGGCTCTGAACTCCTCTAGGGTGTCTTCAGAGGTGACATGGAGCGATAGTTGGCTCCAGTCCCTGATCGTTCTAGGGAAGAAACTGTTGTGGTACGCCTCATGTGTGGTTCTTTCTTGGAAGAATTTCTGTTGACCTCGGGTGCGACTGTCACTTTGTCTGAGGAAGTTTTCTTTATTAACGTCGACAAGTCCATGCTGAATCTTGAAGAGCATAAGCAGCTAGTCTACTTATGTGTCGCCGTTCTTCAAGGCTCTCCCATTTAAGCTCATGTAGCATATTTGTTACGCATCCATTCAGGGGTTCTGTCTGTATAGCGGTTGCATACGTAGCGAGCAGCTCTACGTTGGACCTGTTCGATAGCCTTGATGTCACATTGGCGATATGGGTCCCAGACTGGGGCGGCGTACTCCATGGCGGGGCGTACCATAATGGTGTATGTGGCTTCTTTCACAGGTCTGGTGCACTCCTTAAAGTTCCTTCTTAAATATCCTATAGTTATGTTGCCCTTACCAACGACATTGTTGATGTGTTTATTCCAGCTCATGCTGTTAGACAGTGTGACTGCTAGGTACTTGCTGGCGTCGACTGCTTCGAGCACGTGTCCGTTAAGCAGGTATGTAGACTGTATCAGTCGCTTCCTGTTGCTTGGCGATATGCGGATTACACTGCACTTTGTTGTGTTAAAACTCATCTGCCATGTCTTTCCCCAGTCCTCCAGGGCAGTGAGGTCTTGCTGCAGTAGGTAACTGTCATAGGGGGGGGGGGGGGGGGGGGGGGGGGGCTATTTATGGCACGGTAGAGTAAGCTGTCATCCGGGGGGTATTTATGACACGGTAGAGTAAGCTGTCATCCGCAAATAAACGGGCATCTGAAGATTTGCACAAGTCTGGTAAGTCATTGATGAAGGCTAAGAACAGGAGGGGACCCAGTACTGTGCCTTGGGGGACTCCGGCGAGAACGTCAGTCTCGGTTGAGTGTATTCCTTCTAATACAACTGTCTGTTTACGATTTCCAAGAAACGCCTTGATCCATTTGCTGGTGTTACCTCTCACTCCGTAGTAGCCCAGCTTGTAGAGCAGTCTGGAGTGGGGAACTTTGTCAAATGCTTTCGCGAAGTCGAACAGGATCACGTCCACTTGCTGGCCTTTGCTAACCGAGATGCAATCCCTTGAATCGTTGTTATTAGCTGTGTCTCGCAGGAGCGGTGTTTTCTAAAGCCATGCTGGTTGTCCTTAAGTATGCTATGCTTGTCGAAGTGGGTCATTATGCTGCTGTGGATTATGTACTCTAGCAGCTTACATGTGATGGATGTCAGGGATACAGGACGGTAGTTTTCTGCTTTGTGTTTCTCCCCTTTCTTGAATCCTTGGACGATCCATGCATCTCTCCAGTCCTGTGGCACTTTGCACTTGTCAAGGGAGTACTGGTATATTGCTGTTAGCATAGGGGCTAGCTCTGCTGCAGCTGCCTTAAGGACAAAGGCTGGGATAGAGTCCGGTCCTGTAGCTTTGTGGCTCTTCAATCCTACCAGTAGCTTGTAAACACCTTGCCATGTGACCCTTATTTCCGGCATAGTCTGGTAAGGGCTTGTCCCTTGTCGGGAGTGGAGCCTGTATCCTCCTTGGTAAATGCTGAGTGGAACTGCTCATTAAGGATGTTTGCCTTGCTTTGGCCGTCGCTCTTTAAAAATCCGTCTGAGTTTTTGAGCGGTGGTACTCCCATAGACTCCTGTCCCTTGCTCTTGATGAAGGACCAAAATTGTTAAGGGCTTTCTTTGAGGCTGTCGCTCATTTCTTCCACGTATTTCCTGTTGGCCCTTCTTGCTTCCCACTGGACTTCTTGTTGTAGTCTCTTGTACCTATCTGAGTCTCTCTTCTTGCCTGTTTTTCTGGCTTTCTTGTGGGCCCTCCGCTTCCGATTCAATGCCTTCTTTATGCTGGAATTCATCCAAGGGTGGGTGTAACGGGGCATGGTAAGCTTGCAAGGTACTCTTTCCTCGATAGTCTGGTGGACGGCAGATTTGAAGTCTTCCCACATACTATTTATGTCGTTGTATGTTGATGGGTCGAAGTCGGCTCCAAAGTCAGATAAGTCGCCACGAATGCCATTTATGTCCGCTTTCTTCCACAAGTAGATTTTACGTCTTGCTGGCTTGGGGCGATAGGGGGCAAGTGTAGAGTCGAAGAGGACAATGTCGTGGTCACGTTGAAACGTTGCTGGTGAATTGTTCATTCCGAATGGCTAACTTTTATACTGAAACAGTCCATCTGGAGTTACAAATGCTGAAACTTCGTTCGCTCTTTCTGTGAGAGGTACATTCCAAAATCATTTTAGGAGATCCAATTTTGTAACGAATTTTGCGTTTTCAATTTTTATCTGTACAATCGTCAATTCGTGGAATGGGAAATGAATCCTTTTTTTTGTGACACTGTTGGCTTTTTTATAGTCAGTGCACATCCGGTATGTATTATCTGGTTTTGGAACAAAAAAACATAGTGAATTCCAGTCACTTTTGCTAGGTTCAATGATATCATTGTCAATAAGTATTGAAATTCTTTTTTTCCCAGAAGGATTCATTCTATATGGATGATGTTTTATTGGAGAAGAATTTCCAACATCGACGTCATGATACATTTTGTCACTTCTTGTTGGAACATCAAAAAATAATTGCTCATAGTCACGTATTTTAACTGTTTCAGCTCATGTCTCTGTGATGGTTCTAGATGTGACAGTTTCTCGTCAAGATTTCTCAAAATGTCATTGTTTTATAGTTTAGCTAAACCAGCATCATTTTTGTCAAAATGTTCATTCTCATTTTGTAACTCGTCGCTGGAATTTTCAAGTGGACAGAGCAAACTACATTAACTGATTGTGTAGAAAAGCTGTCTCTGTTAATGTATACTTCTAACATATTGATATGACGAATTTGACGTTGCATGCTTTCGCCTTCCTTGAGTCTTGGTAATATAATTTAAGTTACTGACCATTTTCTCTACTGTATAAGGGCCATGCTACCTAGCTTGCAAAGGCTTTCCAGAAATAGGTAATAAAGCAATAACTTTATCATTCTTTTTTTGTGCAGTAAAACCATACCATGTTTTCATTTTTGTTTGAGATGATTTGAGATTTATGGAACGCCAAATCTACATAAACCTAAATAATTGTTGATATCTACAATTATTTGAAGATATCTCTAATTCAATTAGAGATATCTCTAATTATTTGTAGATATCTCTAATTCAATTAGAGATATCTCTAATTCAATTAGAGATATCTCTAATTATTTGTAGATATCTTTAATTCAATTAGAGATATCTCTAATTCATTTGAAGATATCTACAATTCAATTGGAGATATCTCTAATTGAATTGTAGATATCTCTAATTACAATCAAACTCAACATATCCATAATTGAATTACTGATATCTACAATTGAATTAGAGATATCTACAATTCTATTAGAGATATCTCTAAATGTTTATAATATAAACTTTAAATTACGAAACTAATAATCGCTCCCAAAAGCAAACCAAACTACGCATGCGCGCGCGCGCGTTCTTCAAAATCAGTGGTTATAATACAAGGGCCAATTTACATTGGTCTTATATGCATGTGACAAACATAGTTTGTCTCAATGTCTCGCATAACTAAGCTCTGAAACTACCTTCTATCTCCATCTAAAAGTTCAATACTCCACGATGGAAATAAACTCTGTCTCTGTCGAATCTATCGTCATGTGTCTATCTTATGTATAGTTTGTCGCAGTCATACAATGGGACATTATAATACCATTTGACAAAATATGTATTGTAACTATTGTATAGTTGGCTATTTTCGACATCTAAGACATGTTATGTACACATTAAATATTTTATTTACACAGTTTATATTTTGTTTCCACATTATATGTATCATGGTTACATTAATGCATTAATATATACCATATTGATATAAATACATATACAAGTAAGAGCGCTCTAACTAATTATAATTGTACTACATGTGTCGGTTCAGTTTGCTAATGATTTATGTCAAAGCTGTTTTTGAAAATTTATATAGAAGAGAGTGCCTCACTCCTATTGTAGAATCAAAAGGCTAACATCTATACCCTTGGAAGGTATACTTGGCAGTTTAAAGCTTATATATGACGTCATAATCCTCACTGCTAATGGTAGCCAATACTTATGGATAGGGAGAAATAATTATTATTTATTTATTCGCCATGGAGACGTCAACACTACAATTAGAGATATCTCTAATTCATTTGAACATATCCATAATTCAATTGGAGATATCTCTAATTGATTTGAAGATATCTCTAATACATCTGATATATTGATATCTCTAATTCAATTAGAGATATCTCTAATTGAATTATGGATATGTTCAAATGAATTAGAGATATCTCTAATTGAATTGTAGATATCTTCAAATAATTGTAGATATCAACAAATAATTAGGTTTATGTAGATATGGCGTTCCATAGAGATTAGACTGAGCTACCTCACAAGCTTTTGACAGTTTATGTCTAAAATCAGAAGATTCAAAGAATTTTGTCTTCTTCGGGGAGAATTTTCTCCTTAAGTAACATAAGTGGTCCACGAACAGTGTGACCAAAATATAATTCAAAAGGGCTAAGCAATAGGACCTAATCATATTTTTTAATGTCTGGTGAAATCTTTCTAGAGCACATTGGCTCTCTGAGGTTGATAGGCCGACTACTTAAACTGTTGAATGCCTAATTCATGCATGACCTGTTGAATATACCAGACATGAACATATTTTGGAAGGCAAACGAATGTGAAAAAAAAATACCAGAGCCTTCACAATAGACTTTGTCTTAATATTCCTAAGTGGAATAGCTTCAAAGGTTACAGTACATGCATATATGTCCATACCAATACAAAGAACAAAACCAAGTGGTTACATTTTGATCTTAGATCATGTATCGATACATACTGTAAGCAATGTCTTTAAAGAGTATAAAACATGTTACTATTACCTTCTATTTACAGATCTCTGAATTAATCTGTATTCAATATTAGCGAACACATATAGTGAGAAGTGCCGAAATTGACAACACAGTTGATAAATAGATTCTTTCAAACGTTTCTGTGCTCGCCTCAAGGTTTTAGCTACATTCATATGAGTTCATGTTAAAGCCGATGAATCACCGATGGAGCGACGGTGACCGAGTGGTTAGCAAGCATACTTGACTCTCGTCTCAGAAGGTACGGGTTCGATTCCCGGTGGAGTCCCGTCCCGGGTTTTTCAAACGAACTCCCGATCTTACTGTGAAGGTATGCCATCCAACGGAGGGAATGTAAAGCCGTCGATCCCGCGTTGCATGGAGAGCAATACCTTGTGCACTTTAAAGGTCACGCTGAACGACGTGATACATAAAGCACGTAAACCATTCCTCAGAAACGAGTCTGCCGTGATAATCAAAATTGTGTACAGTGTCAGTAGAACGAAACTGAAAGATGTGGGTTCGAGTCATCATGAGATCATGCATCTGTATTTGAGGAAGCTATTCAGCTGGCTTGCGGAACGTCGGTGGTTCTACCCAGGTGCTACCTGTGCATGGAAAGTCGCCTATAACCTTAGCTGTTGATGCGACTATAACATTCAATTAAAAGACGATGAAAACATGTTGAATATTCGAGGAACACACGATGAGCAGAAAACATCACTGCGGCCGTGACAATAGTTGTTAATTATTACGGTTATTACGATAGACTAACTCTCACGCCGTGCCGTCAGTATGATGCCTACTACCTAGCGCAAGGATGTCGACACAGTTTTTCAATTTTGCAGTTTAAGGTAGTTAATGAAAGCTCTATCTTTCGCAATGGAGTACCTATGTAACTTTTTATAAATCTTAAAGACTACATCGTTTCATAAGACCGTGTTGACACCTTATTTTACGCGCCAAGATTGTGTTAGATTTCAAAACGGTGTTATGGCATAATGTCCCTGCACAGTTTTGATAATATTTTAGATTAACCTCGGTCAACCGACCTGCTTTTGATTTGTTCGCTACGCTATGATCTTCTGAACCAAGTCCTGGGACAAATCAAAAGTTTAAATAGCCCTCACGTTGGTGACGATTTTGGTAACGTTTTTTTATATTTGATTGTTCGTTTTACGAAAACTTCTACTTCTAGGATAAAACAGATTTTTTTTTTGATTTTTCCGAGGGATTTGATCATTTTTATTTTACCTCCTCCCAGATTTTAACAGATTCTGGGTGCAATTCGCGTAATCTCAGACAGAAGGATAAATTCGCACACCCTTATTGTTTCATATATCAGAGTTTTACAGGACGCAGAGTTTGTTGTTGTGTGGACCCTTGAAAATGTTGTTCATGCATCCGGTGGGACGCAGTTCAGCCTGTGATATTTTTTTTGTAATTATCAGCTGATTTCACAGGAATCCGACATTGTTAAAGGGACACATGGCAATCTTGATTTTTTAAAAACTCACGGCGTCCCGTTAGTTTTTCTCTTAACTTGCATTTGTTCAATCATTAATATTAATTGCTAGAATAGTTCAAAGCAAATTATTTTTGCATATTACTAACTTTTTATAATATTACACCAGTAATATAGTTAAAAATTTGGTAAAATATTGGAGAAAGTTGAAATCTCAATTTTTTATTTAATTATATGCAATCAGTTTTAAAGTCAAAATGACGCTGGATAACTAAACCGAGGAGCAAATTTTAATGTTTGAATAATACTCAAGATTGCCATGTGTCCCTTTAACACCTTACAGCCATTTGGGTACTACAGATTACAAAAGGTTTATAATATACCAGCTGTAAAACGATTTGTATCTGTTTATAGACATGTATGACATCAAACACGCCATCCATAAACTTTCTTATTAATATATTATGATAATAAGTGGGTGAGAATAAGTCCCGGTCAACTCGGTCGATTGCCCGATTGGAAAGGTGTGACTATTAATTGTGAAGAGTGGAATGATGTTTTGTGTAGTTTAATAATTTCTCTGTGTTTTTATGATTTATCAGTATACATACTAGGGATCCCTATTCATACTAGGGACCCCTAAAATCAAGGGTTCGATAAAAAAAAGCGCCTGGTTATGCGTCCCATGGAAACTGCTTAAAACCCAGGTTAAATCTCTCTCACAAGTTGTTGCTGTCCTATTAATACATGTACATCCCTACACTTGCATGGACTCTTCCATCGGCTATTAAAACTGTATATATCCCAGGGCCGTCGATCTGCCGATTTTGCGTCCGGTAACCGGACGCATTCCCCACTCCAAAACGTATGTTTTTTCCCCCCATTTTAGACTCAAAATTCCCCACTGAAAAAAAAACAACTTCTGATACGTAGAATATTGAGTACGAACTGTATTTAATACAAATAAGACTTGTAGACTATTTAAAACAATGATTATAATCAAAATTAATGGCCACAAAATATTTCCCTCTTTCCTGTAAAAGCACGCTAAAATTCCCCCACCAAAGGGTATGGGTCACAGTCCCTCAAAACAGATCGACGGCCCTGTATCCTCATGATATATGAGAACATGTTATTAAATTAGCAGGCTTTACGAATTTTGCATCATTTCTAAATTTTATAGACTGTGTAAGCTTGGACACATTTTTTTTGTTGGTAAAACGGGTTTCCTCTGAAGAAGCTTTTGTTAAGAAGAAACTAAGGTTATAAGTAATAGATAAAACAATATAAGCAGTTTTTTCATGATGAATTATTCTTCAGTTGAGCAAACAAGACCTTCAAAATGTGGCATGAAGCAAGAAAGCAGGAAAAAAAGATTCGAGGTTTGATGGTCGATTACAAGAAACGGGCAGAAAGACGCAGAGAATATTACGAAAAAACTGTAAGCTATATTTTCCTAATTAAATTTACCTAAATAACCTACTTAAAAAAAATGTTATCAATGATCCTGTTCAGGGTTTCAAAAAAATAATTTAATCAATGATCCTGTTCAGGGCTTCAAGAATAGGATAGCTCGATGCCCGGCACTAGTCCAATCTGAATTCAGGCTAGTCTCTCTTTCAAAAATGGTTGCCTGTCGGGCTAGTCTAAAAAAATCTCGGGACAATCAAACTTTTCAAACTAAAATCCAACCAAAAATTGTGTGTTTTATTGCAAGTAATTTGAAGCCTTTTTGTTGAAAATTATCTCCCTTCATTAAAGTTCACCAATTTGAAATCGCGCATTTCATTGGTTGATGACATGATTTGAACCAATCGCATTACAGCTTTCTTATTCACGCAAATTTGTCACGTTGGGCGGAAGAAGAAAGATCACTTGAACAGTTTGAACGGTGATTTCGTTTTAATATTCTTATTTTTTGATGAATTGTGTGTATAATCTTTTTCTATTTTTAGGTCTTGTCATTGATATAGAGAACTATTTAAAATGCATGTTTGTATTATATATGTATCATTTATAACTTACTTTATCACAATTTGTACATTTTAATGACTGACATCATGTCTTCGCTTTACTGAATGAATAATTTTCACTCAATATTAAAATTGTTGATCATTTGAGGAATTGAAACGGAAGTGTCTAATAAACTGGGTAGGTATAAAACGCGGACTAGCGGATTATATACGATTTTACATAAATTTGAGTAATATCGTTTTTCATCAATTAGCTTAATTAATACCAAATGTTACGACTAACGCAAACAATTTCGGTCCGACTTAAAAAAAAACAGTGTCAGGTTTGATCACTTTCCTTAATTAATGTCATTAATATTATACTTAAAGTTATTGTAAAAAAAAAATCAAACAAACAATTAACACATTTCGGTATTTTTTAATGACGCAAACAAATTTCAGTCCCAGCTTTGGCCACTTAAAAAAACAAACCGACACAAGCAAACAGGCTAACACCTTTCGACTAACGGTATATCAAAGAAATTACAGACGGTAACACTCGCTTCAGTGAACCGACAGAACGCGTGATATACTTTCAGTGATCACACATCAAAGGCATGCTACCTGGCTATAGACTCTTCCGGAAAACTCCCTCTTATCGGTAATGGTTTAGTCCAAATTGACCTACTTTCGCACAGCGAGTGACAAACAATCGTGTTATGGATCAAAGAATATTGCCGCAAGGCATATTTTAGGATATTGGAAGGAGTGTGAAGGGCAATTGTAGATTTTTTAACGACCGATAGATAAAATATCTGGGACCGATTTAAACAGAGATTTTGAAAAGAAAAACGGTCCGGAGAAACAGATTTCGGTCTGGGAACCGATAAACCGGCGATTTTAGAAGCCCTGGTGTGGATATGTTTTTGTTTTGTAATGCAGTGTTTGTTTATATATGATTGTATCCGAGATCAATGACGGACAGGGATTTGATGCGACCTTGTCTAATTTCGATAATTAATCAAAGAATTGGCATCTCAGATAATAAAAGAAACACCTATCAGTCAGATTTAGTCCTAAACCGTGCTTATAATATCCAACACAGAAAAAACGAGACAACTGATTTATTTCCTTGTTAGCAGTTAGGAAAATAACGGCAGTGAAAGTAGAGAAAAAAACTGTTTGAGAGACCTTATGGTAACAATAAATGACGAGGCTTGCAGTCGCATACTTTTAAAATTTATAGCAAAATTATTAAATATTTTGTCAGAATTAGTAGCAATTGTGAGTGGCTAAAACATATTCCCACTCCCACCCACCAACAACGCTGCCCCGAGCGTGCTGTTTGTGCCAAATTCCTGGGGAGGAACCTGGTCTTACATCTAGGTGTGATCTGTTTTTGAGAATTCATTCTTCTCTTGGGTGGCTGTTATAGACAGGTTTGGCTACTAGTATACTGTAAAATAATATGACATAAAAATTCCTTTGATCTAAGAAATGTAACAGAAATGTTTTGAAATATCGAAAAAATTATATGTTTTAATGTCATACAGTGGGCATCAACACCACTTGCCTTATAGCATGGGCACAGATACCTAACATAAACATATTTGAGTTACATTTAAATCAACTATTTAATTTCATTTCCACCAGAAAGCTGATCCAGCCCAGTTTGTGCGAATATTTGCACAGTCATGCAAGATTCACCTGGACCCAGCTGTGGCCATTGCTGCAGAAAGCCCACAAAGCATGTGAGTACTTTTAATGAAATTTGGGAGAGAAAGAAAAAAATACCGATTTCATTGGCTTAATGTAATTCATAGTGGTCATTAACTTTTAAACTTCTTGATTGGCTATCCATGCTAGTAATGTAAAGCATACATTCTTTGAGATTTCTTCCCTCTTTTTTCATTCTTTCAAATTTGAGTACTCAACATGCATTGCTCCAGATTAGACGCGTATTTGCGTAATTACGCAACGCATTAAAAATCATTGATAAATATTGAGAACCAGTCTCGCATATACACTTAATAGCTTAGAAAAATCGAGTGCGCCCAGTCATAATCAATACTTACTGAAGTTTGAGATATTGAAAGACAATCAGGTGCGAGCAATTACTAGCAGATACTTGCAGCGAAAAAAAGAAGGCTTTTTGTCGGCTTTTTGACACAAATTAATGCCATTTAAAAACGACAAATACCTAATGAATTGAGTTGAATGTTGTTTTAACGGCTCATCAACACAGTATAGGTTATTTAGAGCCGCACCAGAGAGCGGGGAAGGATAAATAGGAATCCGGGAACCGTGCCCTACTCTTATTATCGAGTAGATTCCTATGGTTCTTTAACATGCTCGGAGGATAGACCGATACACGGGACCGCCCAGTTTACGTCCCCATCCGAGGGACGAGGCTAAGGGAAAGTGTCTTGCTCAAGAACATATCAACGAAACTCAGTGACACCACAGAGGATAGAACACGGGGCCTCCGGTTACATATCCGCTGCGCTACTGACTGCGCCAAGCCACCCTCTACGAATAATGAATGTATATATACACTCAAGAGATATGAAAAACGCAACACGGGAATTCCCGCTATATATTGTATATACTGCACACTTAATTGCACATAATATTCCAAAAAAAACCAGGATGTTTTGTAAAAATAAAGTTGCAGTTAATTAGAGAAAGGACACAACTGTGATGTTGTAGACGTTTTAATCACACTACACCTTACAACAAGAAATTCATAAATGTTGAAGTTGCTCCTTGAAAAACTGAGCCAGTTCAGTACTGTATTTAACGTAAATAGTTTGCAAAACTTTGCATCCTAATCACATAAACGCATACTCTGTCAATAATGAAACTTTGAAGGAATACTATTTGCTGTATTATTTGTTGTTTTAGCATTTTTTCCAAAAAAAAAGGCCTTATGTAGCCATGTACCATTCGATAAAAAGCAGCATATTGTACATACAATATATAGCGGAAATTCCCGTGTTGCGTTTTCATATCTCTTGAGTGTATAATTGGAAGAGAAAATACGCAATATCTTGTTCCCAAAAAAAGTAGGGTAGGTTAGTAGGTAGAATTGTTTATTATTATTTTATTTTTTTTACAGTTATTCCTTAGGCCTAAAAGAATAATACGTTTCGTTAGGGTTACCCGACCCTACCTATTTTTTCTAGTGAAACCTTGCAATTTTTTCGAATTTACCAAAAAAATATATAAAAAAAACAAGGGTTTTTAGCTCTACTGATCAGAGATCAGCAGAGCTTATGCCGTGGTGCGTCGTCCAGTATTTTTTTATGTGTTTTGTGAATGCAGCCTGTGCCCATGCCATTGTGAAAAATAGCGGCATTTTTCTAGAAATTGTGAAAATTGTGAAATATTATAACAAAAGAGAAATAAACTTTTTTCACTTTTATTTTCACAGTTTAATATCCCTTGGTTTTAAGTTTTGTTTTTGGTAAATACAGACTAGTTTTGACACCAGCTTATATTAAGACTAGTATCCTTGCTGGTATGTATTTACCAAAAAAAAAAAGATTTAAAGATTTTTATTTATTTTTTTTGATTTTTTTATTTCAGATTGTGAATTTTTTGGATATAATTGTGAAAAAAGGATACTTTTTAGATTTGGGAAATTAGGCATAAAAAACCCACTGTCGTCCGTCTGTCTGTCCGTAAACTTTTTTTTGTAGCGACTACTCCTCTGAAACTACTGAATGGATTTTCATGAAACTTTACAGAAATGTTGCCCATGAAGTCTAGTTGATCCTAGCAAAAATTCATGTTGATGTGAAATCCAAGATGGCCGCCAAATCAAAAAAATAGATTTTTAGCTCTACTGATCAGAGATCAGCAGAGCTTATGCCGTGGTGCGGCGTCCGTCGTCCGTCCGTCTGTCCGTCCGTCTGTCCGTCTGTCTGTCCGTCCGTCCGTTAACTTTTATTTGTAGCGACTACTCCTCTGAAACTACTGGATGGATATTCATAAAACTTTACAGAAATGTTGCCCATGAAGTCTAGTTGATCCTAGCAAAAATTCATGTTGATGTGAAATCCAAGATGGCCGCCAAAGCTAAAAATAGATTTTTTAAATACAAGTTTGTAGCGAATACTTCTTGAAAACTATAAGTGATATTGATATGGGACTTTTTCTAAAATGATCAGCATGACATGATGTTGGTCCTTGTCGAAAATCGTTTGGATTTAACGTTAAACATGGCTGCCAGCGGCCATCTTTGTTTACATAGAGTTATATAATGAAAACTTGTAGCGACTACTCCTCTGAAACTACTTGACGGATTTTCATGAAACTTCACAGGAATGTTGCTCTTGATGTCTAATTGATCCTAGCAAAATTTCAGGTCGGCCGGAAATTCAAGATGGCCACCATGGCTAAAAATAGATTTTCAAAATACAAGTTTGTAACGACTACTTCTTGAAAACTATAAGTGATATTGATATGGGACTTTTTCTAAAATGATCAGCATGACATGATGGTTATCCGAGTCGAACATTATTTTGATTCGACATTAAACATAGCTGCCAGTGGCCATCTTTGTTTACATGGAGTTATATAATGAAAACTTGTAGCGACTACTCCTCTGAAACTACTTGACGGATTTTCATGAAACTTCACAGAAATGTTGCTCTTGATGTCTAATTGATCCTAGCAAAATTTCAGGTCGGCCGGAAATTCAAGATGGCCACCATGGCTAAAAATAGATTTTTCAAAATACAAGTTTGTAGCGACTACTTCTTGAAAACTATAAGTGATATTGATATGGGACTTTTTCTAAAATGATCAGCATGACATGATGGTTATCCGAGTCGAACATTATTTTGATTCGACATTAAACATGGCTGCCAGTGGCCATCTTTGTTTACATAGAGTTATATAATGAAAACTTGTAGCGACTACTCCTCTGAAACTACTTGACGGATTTTCATGAAACTTCACAGAAATGTTGCTCTTGATGTCTAATTGATCCTAGCAAAATTTCAGGTCGGCCGGAAATTCAAGATGGCCACCATGGCTAAAAATAGATTTTCAAAATGCAAGTTTGTAGCGACTACTTCTTGAAAACTATAAGTGATATTGATATGGGACTTTTTCTAAAATGATCAGCATTACATGATGTTGGTCCTTGTCAAAAATCATTTTGATTCGATGTTAAACATGGCTGTCAGCGGCAATCTTTGTTTACATAGAATTATATAATGAAAACTTGTAGCGACTACTCCTCTGAAACTACTTAACGGATTTTCATGAACTTCACAGGAATGTTGCTCTTGATGTCTAATTGATCCTAGCAAAATTTCAGGTCGGCCGGAAATTCAAGATGGCTGCCACGGCTAAAAATAAATTTTCAAAAAACAAGTTTGTAGCGACTACTTCCTGAAATCAAAATCAATCAGTAGAGCTTCAAGGTCATTGACCTCTTGTTAAAATACAAGTTTGTAGCGACTACTTCTTGGAAACTCTTAAGTGATATTGATATTGGACTTTTTCTATAATGATCAGCATGACTTGATGTTGGTCCTTGTCGAAAATCGATTCGACATTAAACATGGCTACCAGCGGCCATCTTTGTTTACATAAGAGTTATTTAGTAAAACCTTGTAGCGACTACTCCTCTGATACTACTTGACGGATTTCCATGAAACTTCACAGGAATGTTGCTCTTGATGTCTAAATGATCCTAGCAACATTTCAGGTTGGTCGGAAATTCAAGATGGCCACCACAGCTAAAAATAGATTTTCAAAAAACAAGTTTGTAGCGAGTACTTCTTGAAAACTATAGGTGATATTGATATGGGACTTTTTCTAAAATGATCAGTATGGAATGATGTTGATCCTTGTCGAAAATTATTTTGAGGCGACGTTAAACATGGCCGCCAGCGGCCATCTTTGTTTACATAGAGTTATATCATGAAAACTTGTAGCGACTACTTCTCTGAAACTACTTGATGGATTTTCATGAAAGTTCACAGGAATGTTGCTCCTGATGTCTAATTGATCCCAGCAAAATTTCAGGTCGGCCTGAAATTCAAGATGGCTGCCACGGCTAAAAATAATTTTTCAAAAAACAAGTTTGTGGCGACTACTTCTTGAAAACTATAAGTGATATTGATATGCGTCTTTTCCTAAAATGATCAGTATGACATGATGTTGATCCTTGTCGATTTTGATTCGACATTAAACATGGCTGCCAGCGGCAATCTTTGTTTGCATAGAGTTATATAATGAAAACTTGTAGCGACTACTCCTCTGAAACTACTTGACTGATTTTCATGAAACTTCACACGAATGTTGCTCTTGATGTCCAATTGATCCTAGCAAAACTTCAAGTCGGCTGGAAATTCAAGATGGCTGCTACGGCTTAAAATAGATTTTCAGAAAACAAGTTTGTAGCGACTACTTCTTGAAAACTATAAGTGATATTGATATGGGACTTTTTCTAAAATGATCAGCATGACTTGTCGAAAATCGTTTTGATTCGATGTTAAACATGGCTGTCAGCGGCCATCTTTGTTTACATAGAGTTATCTAGTAAAAACTTGAAAAAAAACTACACGACGGATTTTCATGAAACCACAGGAATGTTACTCTTGATGTCTAATTGATCCTAGCAAAATTTTCTTCAAAACTATAAGTGATATTGATATGGGACTTTTTCTAAAATGATCAGTATGACATGATGTTGATCCTTGTCAAAAATTACTTTGATTTGACGTTAAACATGGCCGCCAGCGGCCATCTTTGTTTACATAGAGTTATATAATGAAAACTTGTAGCGACTACTCCTCTGAAATTCTTGACGGATTTTCATGAAACTTCACAGGAATGCTCATCTAGCTATCAAAAACCTATCAGTAGAGCTTCAAGGTCATTGACCTCTTGTTTTAAATATGTTTTCCCATAAAAAGTTTAGGGTCTCGACCTAACAGATAGGGACGATTGAAAGACCAGAAAATATCTTTTTTTTTTCTTTTTTTTTTTTTTACGTAACAACTTATAGTGGAAGATTTACATTAATGCTTTGTCCAAAACTTGTTTTTAAGAATATGCATTTGTAAATGTAAATATGTATTGCGTACAATAGGCATTGTGCTGAAAGCTTATCTGGAGCACAGAACATATATATCTATCTGTTTAAAGACAGGTACCTTCTTTATAATTTTTTTTGAAAGCAGACATTTTCTGATTGGTTACGTCTCCAGCTTGTAACTCACAAAAATTAAAGTTTACACGATTTAATTCTGTATGCCACGTTTATGTACAGGATGGCATGTTTACACTTATTTATTTCTGTATGCCACATTTATCTGCCGGATGCCTTGGCAGGTATGCACCGATTTATTTCTGTATGCCACATTTACCTGCAGGATAGATTTATTTCTGTATGCCACATTTACCTGCAGGATAGATTTATTTCTGTATGCCGCATTTATCTTCAGGATAGATTTATTCTGTATGCCACATCTATCTGCAGCAAGCCATGGCAGGTATACACCGATTTATTTATGTATGCCACATTTATCTGCAGGATGCCATGGCAAGGAGATATAAGCAACATGATAGACAGGTTTGATGTTCGAGCACATCTGGATATTATGCCTCCTGAGAAATCTTATCACATTCAGTAAGTATTATACCAGACAAGTGAAAGGAATTTTCCTTTTAGAAGGAACGGCTTGCTCAGTGTTCTCAATAAGAACCGGCCGCCGTCCGAAATGACCGCTTCAAATGGCATTTGGTTCAAAATCGCCTAGTTACGAAAAATGAAAGTACCCAAACCGTTCCCATTTTAAATTTTCAAAATCCACCAAGAAAAAAAAAGTTATTGCCTTTTAAATTCGGCGAATCGAATAGCGTTCGTCCGGTCCCGCAGTTGTTATCGGCGCCGTCCGATAGACTACGCATACAGTAATCCGTGTCATATAGGCGATTGGTGACCTTGGAATCAAACATCTCAAAAATGAAGAAAAGAAAAATTGAACAAACAAAACAAATACATGATTATTTTCGCCCTGTGTCGCGTAAGTATAAGAAAAAAGAAAATGAAACAGTTGCAAGCATGAATTTCTCGTTCTCTTTATTGTTCAACGTTTTATTTCCACCGTTCACCGTTCGTTACGTACATGGCTGGTTTATTTCGTTTGACAACAGTTTTGGAAATTGGATCGTTATTGTTGTTGAAGTTTGGTAAATAAATATAATTGTCAACATACTGCACCACCTCTAAATACAGATACAACTACTGCACTGCAGTACTTGTATCTGCATATAGAGGAATATTGCTTATAAAATTGCACTTTAAAGTGTGATTTAAAAGGCATTCAAAATAGCCCAAAATGCAGGAAATGTCGCACTCAATTTCAAAATTTTCCTAGGGATGAACCCCCGCCTGGCCTGTTACTTTTTTAAAAAGGCCTGTTCAACCAAAAGTTATTGAGAACCATGCTTGCTGTGGTTATATATTATCGTCGGGAGGTCCGTGCAAGTGACAGTGGAGAACTAGATGTGTAGCATGTTCCGTAGTACATAGTTGAATTAAATGAAGTCAAATCTAAGCAGTTTGATACCACTGTATGTATAGATAGGCATAGAAGTGTAGGATGTATGGATGGTAGAATTGAGGTTTTACTGACTTTTAAACGTTTTGAGTTTATGATTAAGAGTGGTGCTCATGAAGTAGGAAGGTGAAAAATCAAAAAATAGGCTGCCTAAATCTTACCCAGGATCTTGCACAGAGGCGAGCAGGTAGGGTGGCTTTAAGTGGGTGGGTGTCAAGTTTATAGTTCATTGAGGTTAACAGAAACTTGTTTCCAAAAACTTTTTTTTAACTGTTGTTACAAATGATGTATTTGTTATTGATGATGATCTGGAATATGTTTAATAATCCCTTATATTACATATTTGTCTTTGATTTGTATAGGAAATACTGGGAATGAAAACATATCTACTCGTTTGCTCTACTGTGTTGGAGATATTTCACAGTACGGAACATTGCTCGGCCTTTTCCGTCAGTGGCTGGAAAGCCAAATGACGTTCCGATTGTTTTATTGAAATTCCGCCACTAGGAAATACCGATTACGGAAATTAACGAAGAGTTCCGGTTCCACTTATTTTGTTTGTATGACGTAACGTCGTCTTGGCGTTCTCGTGCAAACTGGTGTAAAAAGGCGTGAATCATTAGAAATATTAATAAACTATCATTTTAAATTATGTAATATATAGTTTAATAACCAGTGTTTTTGAGATACTGAAAATATCTCCCTCGGTAGAGAAATGGCCCCGATATAAGAACTCGTGCTCCGCACTCGTTCTTATATCGAGGCCATTTCTCTACATCGGGAGATATTTCCCGTATCTCAAAAACACTGGTTATTAAATTCTATGTGTTTCTTTGGTGCATTTATAACATATATTCAGTGTGTTAGAATTTAGCATTTACTAGAAATTTGATGAGATAATGGCGAAGTTTTAGTTGAGATCCAGAAATGATTTTAAAAAGTAAGAATAGTTTACTTCCTGTTTGTCGCAGGTTAAGCAGAAGTGAAGAAGATGAAGAAAAGAAAGCCAACTATGAACGTTACAGAATCTTGGTTGAAAACGAATGTGCTGGATGTAAGTCCTATTTTAATATAATTCTCTCAAATATGCTAGATTTGTTTGGGCTAATATTCATTGTTTGTGGACAACTTTATCTCTGTTAAGTTTTGAATACAATATTCTTAAATGGATGTGTGTTCATTTTTAGCTCTAATATTTAAAGGTTTTAATATACGAACTTTGTCCAGATTAGTCTCTTTTGAACTCCTTGCCGGATTTCAACGAATATTGGTGGGGATGATCAGTACCAAGCCTAGTTGCACCTACCTTTGCCGTGTATTGGTTGAGTTTTGGCAGAGTTATGACCCCTTAACGGTTTTAATACACTAACATTTTACAGACTAGTTCTCCTGAATCTCTGACTGGATTTCAACGAAACTTGTCAGGGTTGATCAGTACCAAGCCTAGTTGCGTATGTCATTGCCATATTCCGATTGAATGATTTTTGAAAGAGTTATGGCCCCTTATACATAAACTTTATGCAGTAGAGCATCCACAGGCCCTCTTAGACCTCTTGTTTCTACATTACTTGCATATTTTCCAATCATTATTAGTAATTATTTGAATATACTCAGCAAAAATAGAAAGTATCCACTTTCTTCAGCAACACGGTGCAAACACCATTTTGCAACACGACCGTGCGAGGCCACAAACAGCCGCTGTGACACGTCACTATTGTGGCACGTCACTATTTAACTGCTAATAAAGTTAACATACTGGACCGGCTGGCGAATAGTCCAGATCTATTGCCCTTCAAGCATATCTGGGACGTCATTTACGTCAGGATGTCACTATCCAAAGTGTTCGGGACCTTGCAGCAGCACTTGTCCGCGAATGGAACGTATTAGCTCCCAACTTTGTCAGTCGTTACGTCAGAAGCATGCAACGTTGCATTCTTGCATGTATTCGGTGTAACGGTGGACACATGAGATATTAGCGAGGTTATGAATATTTTCTGTGTATTTGAATGGACTAAGACTGCTTAACCTGTGCTATTCCTGGTGAGGCTTGCATTGAACACAATTGTTGTTTACTTCAGTGACAGAAGAGCAGGCCCTACATCAGATCTACCTCGATGAACAGTTTGGTGCAATCAATAAAAACCCAGATGAGGAGAAAAACAAGTGAGTCTTAGAGATACATGCACTGTTTAGCTGGAATATGGTTAATGTTTATGCAGTGGGAGCAGGTACAAACAGAACACTGTTAATGTGTAGTTAAATTATGTTCCTATTATGGGACCTTTACACTAAATTAATATCTGACTGTTCAAGAGGCTCTTTTGTGTTTTTTTCTCCTGCTGGCGTATAGCAAAGAGACATTTATATCCCGATGTATATACTGAGCAAAATAAATTTAGCACATAAAATGCACGTCATTTCCATAGAGGAGATACAAAGCCGTGTATGATCGGGGTCAATGATAAAGTGACATAGATATGACCAAGCATAATGCTACAAAGTCATTTGTAAACAAAGTCGGTGATAAAAAAGCAAATATGATAGGAACATATTGTTATAGGTTATCGAAAATCATTCTCATTTAAATGAAAAGGGAGGTAGTTTTAAAATTCGAAATTTGGTGAGAATAACAGTCGTTTGTGAACACATTTCAGCAGTTTTTTAACAATGACAGAATTGACAATTCTATTTTTGTTGATGCCAAACAATAAATGTTTTCAAAGCAATACGTTTGTATAATGAAATAAGCTATTTTTAGCTCTACTGGCCAAGGGCCAGCAGATCTTATAGGATGGCGATGACAATTCATTAACCTATAGTACTGCCTTGTACTTAGGGAGTGCGTACTGATGTATGATGCTTGATGTTTAGATTGAAGGACAAGAAAGCAGCTATAGGTTACACATACGAGGACAGTACAAAGGTAGACGAGGACAAAGACAGTGATGATAGTGAGGAAGAGGAGGAGGAGGAGGACATTGAGACACTAGATCTTGGTGGGTAGACATTTGATGCTCATGTGGCACGGAGGAAATTATAATTCAATGTACGCTATTATGCTGAATAATTGTACATTTGTTTTATAGTGTCCTCCTCCCACAAAAACAATGTATTGAGTAATATCGCTTATAACAATTAATCTTTCAATACTTTTTTCACAAATTAGAGTTATCTTGTTTTTTTTCACAAAATGATCATCACATTTTTTAGAAAAAAAGCCCTGCACAATCATTTTTAAATGTCCAGGTAGCTCATCAATGTATAGTACAGTGGCGTCTTATTTGTCAGGCCCATGGCTTTTTTAAACCGTTTAAGTCCCAATTGCTAAACCCTCTATTTTTTCCCAATTTTGGGGTAAAAATTTCCCAATCATAAAAATAAAATAAAAAGATAATAAAAGTGACAAAAAAGATAATAAAAGTGACAGACTTTAGGCCACAAAAAATGAATTACCTGGTTCTCAGGCCACTTTTTCTGAGAAGACATGCGGGCGGGCGCATTTTTTTTTACAATTTTACAGTGGTCAACAGACACGCGGGCGATTTTTTTTTTATCCAAACTTTTAATTCCAATACATGTATTGATGCAAAATATCTCGAAATACATGTGCAACAACCAGTTGGATCAGCTCATCTCTATTGTCGATCATTACCTTATCATTTCTTCTCCGACTTATGCTTCTTTCAATCACAATAAGTCTGTATATTTGTATTAGATCACGCATGAACTATTGCATGTTGTTGTGAGACTTTGTCGATTAGACGCGTGAATAAATCGCCTGTTCTGTAGCACCTACTAGTTCCAAGCGCCTCGAGCGTCTGACTCCTAGATTGGTACCCGTACGACTGCAACACTCATAAGCTAGCGAGCAGAGCGGCAGATAGTCGGCCGCGCACCAGTCTACCCACAAGGGGATTCCCCTGAGGTAGTTGCAAAACCGGAACGAGCTTGGATGCGGAACTTTTTTTTCGAAATTTCGGTAGCGCATTTCCAATTTTTATTTTATTACTTTTGAGATAAAATCGGCAATGCGGCACCAAAAAAAGACATGCGGGCGGTCCTGAGAACCAGGTAATTAATTTTTTATGGCCTTATATAGTTTGTATGTTAAAATAACTAAATTCTAAAACTTGATCGAAATTTTACCTAAAACATACATTTTAATAAATAAAAAAATCGCTTAAAAACATTCCCCTAAGGCCAAACAAAATGTGAATACTTCGTTTCCGCTAACGTCTTGAAAAAATATAGGGTAGGTAGGTAGGCACAACTTTTTTTTTCTTTTTTTTCTACGCGATATAAAATAGTAGGACTTTATAGGTTACTTTTTCTACGTAATATCATTGTATTTCAATATATGTTGTATTAAAACATACTTTATTGAATAAATGAATATAAACAAGTTTAAAAAAGATTTGTTGTCTCTTTATTTCACCCTAAAATAAATATCAAAATATTTAAAAAAAATCCATATAAACCTCTAGAACAAGTTCAATATTAAATGAGCTAGAACACGTCCCAGTATCACTAATAAACTTAAGTTGAGATTTTAACTTGACTCAAAATGTCTTTATCAAATAGTAACCGAAATAATTCTTTTACATTAATATATGGAAAATTAGTAGAGTTTGTTGTTATACTTTAACTCAAGTACTCAAATTGTTACTCTATAAATATAATTTATTTTACCAAGATTTAAGAAAATGAATTTGAGATGGTCTCGAATATTTCAGATCCGACTCAAATACATTTTCTTCATTGATTTTCACAATAACTTTTCACAATATCAGTAAAAGATCTATATACAATGATTTCCAGCAAAATTAAAATGATCCAATACAATATTAACTCAGAATTGTAATGTCAAAGACAAGTTGAGTTGAGTCTGAGTTCAAAAGTTGAGTTGTTTCGTGATATTGGGACCAGACTGGAGTATTAAACAAGAGTTAAAAGACTAACTGCATACATGTGTTACATTTTCACCAAACTGCAAGTTTGAAGATGATTATTATGACGTTAATTAATATAGCAAAATCAACTTGTCTATCCAGTAAATACTTGACTGTTCTCTCCAGCCTTAATTAGAACAATGGTATTTTTAAATTGATGTCGGGTACATAGCAAAAACATAATACAATTTCAATATTAAAATAGTGTATGGTATTAAACGAGACTTCTCAGATTTTGATTGTTGTGTTATGTTGTAAAAACAGTTTAAATACTCTGACATTTTTGAAGCTCACATCTCAGAGATTTTCCAAATCTACAAATATGCTTCCTTCTTTGCATGCCCGTCCCTAGAACTTTTCATGTGGGTAAAAGACCCGGAAAAATAGCCTTGGAGAACACTGTCAGATGGTTTGTCTGACTAAATTTAATGACTTTTCTTGTTAACAGTTATGCCAAATGGACGCTGTGTGATAGGAATTTTGCCTGAATCCTTGCATGGCTGACAAATAGGCAACACAGTTTTATATCTATTTTTCAATTCCCGTCTATTAAGGCATTAAATTTGTGTCGAGTGAGGTGTTTGCTGAGTTTTCATCTGTGTTTACATGAGTGGAACCAGAAACAGTGAAAGTAGGGCCAGATTTCTCGAAATTTTCGCTGGGTTGCACATCGTGATATTCCGAAAAAATGTCAGTTATTCTGCTTGAATTCTTAACTGGGTACAGTTTTTTCAATCCAGGAAAATGTCTGCATTTGTCAAACGTAACCAGCAGTAAACTTGTTGCCATGTCGTTAAAATTAGGGACAAACTCAACAGATCTGACAACAAATTTTTCCAAAAAACAATGTCACCGTAAGGACACCTGCATCGGTAGACGCTTTATTGACATGCGTTTCAAGTATCGGGACGACTAATTACCGGAAAGATTTATATTATGCGGAAAGGAATAGAAAAGAGCAAAAACGATGGAACATATTTTTTATTACAAAAACGGTGAAAAAAACTGTAGGGTCGGCGGAAAAAAATAGGGTCGGTCGGGTTAGCGGAAACAGAGTATTCATTTTGTTTGGCCTAAACAACGAATATTTGGACAGTCTCGCGATTATTTTTTCCCAAAATCAGCAGGCCTAGGTCTTTTCCCAGTTTTCTTGAAAATGCTCTGGACCCAGTTTGATTTAAGGTTTTGAGATGGTCGGTCAGGAACCAGATTTTTTTTTTAAATTTTTCGGCGACTTAAACTTCGCTTTGATGTGCTGCCAAGGCGAAGTCGAGAGATCGCGGGCGCGTTCTTCGCCCGAATCGCCCTGTAGATTGAGCCCTGCAGATAGCCTACTAAATTGGTCACTATACAACTTTTTTAACAATCGGACATTCAGTATGTCTGCATATTAGACTCAAAGATACCATCGCAAAATAAGAAAACATGAAAACAGAGCATACTTGTGTATTTTAACACACTGAGGAACCAAGCTATAGTGCATTTGATCAGGTTCAGTAAAAGATATGTGAAATATATTTAGTGATGGTTATCGGTATTATAAGTTTTATGCAAATCTTTATCTGTCAAACAAATTACAAATTTGCAAATATAATTGATGGGCATTTAAAACATATGGTCATACCATAGCTATGTTGTTTGTGTATAGATGGTCATACCATAGCTATGTTGTTTGTGTATAGATGGTCATACTATAGCTATGTTGTTTGTGTATAGATGGTCATACTATAGCTATGTTGTTCGTGTATAGATGGTCATACTATAGCTATGTTGTTTGTGTATAGATGGTCATACTATAGCTATGTTGTTTGTGTATAGATGGTCATACTATAGCTATGTTGTTCGTATATAGATGGTCATACTATAGCTATGTTGTTTGTGTATAGATGGTCATACTATAGCTATGTTGTTTGTGTATAGATGGTCATACTATAGCTATGTTGTTCGTATATAGATGGTCATACTATAGCTATGTTGTTCGTATATAGATGGTCATACTATAGCTATGTTGTTTGTGTATAGATGGTCATACTATAGCTATGTTGTTTGTGTATAGATGGTCATACTATAGCTATGTTGTTCGTATATAGATGGTCATACTATAGCTATGTTGTTTGTGTATAGATGGTCATACTATAGCTATGTTGTTCGTATATAGATGGTCATACCATAGCTATGTTGTTTGTGTATAGATGGTCATACTATAGCTATGTTGTTTGTATATAGATGGTCATACTATAGCTATGTTGTTTGTGTATAGATGGTCATTCTATAGCTATGTTGTTCGTATATAGATGGTCATACTATAGCTATGTTGTTTGTGTATAGATGGTCATACTATAGCTATGTTGTTCGTATATAGATGGTCATACTATAGCTATGTTGTTTGTGTATAGATGGTCATACTATAGCTATGTTGTTCGTATATAGATGGTCATACTATAGCTATGTTGTTTGTGTATAGATGGTCATACCATAGCTATGTTGTTCGTATATAGATGGTCATACTATAGCTATGTTGTTTGTGTATAGATGGTCATACTATAGCTATGTTGTTCGTATATAGATGGTCATACCATAGCTATGTTGTTTGTGTATAGATGGTCATACTATAGCTATGTTGTTGTGTATAGATGGTCATACCATAGCTATGTTGTTCGTATATAGATGGTCATACTATAGCTATGTTGTTTGTGTATAGATGGTCATACTATAGCTATGTTGTTCGTATATAGATGGTCATACCATAGCTATGTTGTTTGTGTATAGATGGTCATACCATAGCTATGTTGTTTGTGTATAGATGGTCATACTATAGCTATGTTGTTTGTATATAGATGGTCATACTATAGCTATGTTGTTTGTGTATAGATGGTCATACTATAGCTATGTTGTTCGTATATAGATGGTCATACTATAGCTATGTTGTTTGTGTATAGATGGTCATACTATAGCTATGTTGTTCGTATATAGATGGTCATACTATAGCTATGTTGTTTGTGTATAGATGGTCATACCATAGCTATGTTGTTCGTATATAGATGGTCATACTATAGCTATGTTGTTTGTGTATAGATGGTCATACTATAGCTATGTTGTTCGTATATAGATGGTCATACTATAGCTATGTTGTTCGTATATAGATGGTCATACCATAGCTATGTTGTTCGTATATAGATGGTCATACTATAGCTATGTTGTTTGTGTATAGATGGTCATACTATAGCTATGTTGTTTGTGTATAGATGGTCATACTATAGCTATGTTGTTCGTATATAGATGGTCATACTATAGCTATGTTGTTTGTGTATAGATGGTCATACTATAGCTATGTTGTTCGTATATAGATGGTCATACCATAGCTATGTTGTTCGTATATAGATGGTCATACTATAGCTATGTTGTTTGTGTATAGATGGTCATACCATAGCTATGTTGTTTGTGTATAGATGGTCCTACTATAGCTATGTTGTTTGTGTATAGATGGTCATACCATAGCTATGTTGTTTGTGTATAGATGGTCCTACTATAGCTATGTTGTTTGTGTATAGATGGTCATACCATAGCTATGTTGTTTGTGTATAGATGGTCATACTATAGCTATGTTGTTCGTATATAGATGGTCATACCATAGCTATGTTGTTTGTGTATAGATGGTCATACCATAGCTATGTTGTTCGTATATAGATGGTCATACTATAGCTATGTTGTTTGTATATAGATGGTCATACCATAGCTATGTTGTTCGTATATAGATGGTCATACCATAGCTATGTTGTTTGTGTATAGATGGTCATACTATAGCTATGTTGTTTGTATATAGATGGTCATACCATAGCTATGTTGTTTGTGTATAGATGGTCATACTATAGCTATGTTGTTTGTGTATAGATGGTCATACCATAGCTATGTTGTTTGTGTATAGATGGTCATACCATAGCTATGTTGTTCGTATATAGATGGTCATACTATAGCTATGTTGTTTGTGTATAGATGGTCATACTATAGCTATGTTGTTTGTGTATAGATGGTCATACTATAGCTATGTTGTTTGTGTATAGATGGTCATACCATAGCTATGTTGTTTGTGTATAGATGGTCATACTATAGCTATGTTGTTTGTGTATAGATGGTCATACCATAGCTATGTTGTTTGTGTATAGATGGTCCTACCATAGCTATGTTGTTCGTATATAGATGGTCATACCATAGCTATGTTGTTTGTGTATAGATGGTCATACTATAGCTATGTTGTTTGTATATAGATGGTCATACCATAGCTATGTTGTTCGTATATAGATGGTCATACTATAGATATGTTGTTTGTATATAGATGGTCATACCATAGCTATGTTGTTCGTATATAGATGGTCATACTATAGATATGTTGTTTGTGTATAGATGGTCATACTATAGCTATGTTGTTTGTATATAGATGGTCATACCATAGCTATGTTGTTTGTGTATAGATGGTCATACTATAGCTATGTTGTTTGTGTATAGATGGTCATACCATAGCTATGTTGTTTGTGTATAGATGGTCATACCATAGCTATGTTGTTTGTGTATAGATGGTCATACTATAGCTATGTTGTTTGTGTATAGATGGTCATACCATAGCTATGTTGTTTGTGTATAGATGGTCATACCATAGCTATGTTGTTTGCGTATAGATGGTCATACCATAGCTATGTTGTTCGTATATAGATGGTCATACTATAGCTATGTTGTTTGTGTCTAGATATTGCCCTGGATGTGGACACTCTGAACAAGGAACAAATACAACAGTTGAATGCCTGTGGAACACAGTTTGGGATGAGGAGTGAAGATTATATCAAGTAAGTATTCTTCAGTGGAATTGTGCCATTTTAATGCCCCCTGAAATTTCGGGGGCATATGGTAATCGCACCGTTTTCTGTCTGTCTGTCCGGATTCTGTCTGTCCGGATTCCGTCATTCCGCAGTTTGTGTCTGGACTGTACCTTCAAAACCCCTGCATGGATTTTTGATTAACTTGGCACAAGTGATCACCATAACAAGACGATGTGTCACTCGCAAAACCCAGGTCCGTACCTCAAAGGTCAAGGATACACTTGAAGTTCATAGGTCAAAAACAGGTACGCAATTTCGTGTCCGGACCGTAACGTCACAACCCCTGCAGGGATTTTTAAATAACTTGGCACAAGTGATCACCATAACAAGACAATATAATGCGCAAAACCCTGTCGTACCTCAAAGGTCAAGGTCACACTTGCAGTTCATAGGTCAAAAACAGGTACGCATTTTCTTGTCTGGACTGTTACGTCACAACCCCTGCAGGGATTTGTAAATTACTTGGCACAAGTGATCATCATAACAAGACGATGTGTCCCGCGCAAAATCCAGGTCCGTACCTCAAAGGTCAAGGTCACACTTGCAGTTCATAGGTCAAAAACAGGTGCGCAATTTCGTGTACAGACCGTAACGTCACAACCCCTGCAGGGAATTTTAAATAACTTGGCACAAGTGATCACCAAAACAAGACGATATGTCGCGCGCAAAACCCAGGTCTTCAAGGTCAATGTCACACTTGGAGGTCAAAAGTCAAATTGTGTCCGGTCAATAACTCTGGCATTCATGGACGGATTTTCAGATAACTTGGCACTAGTGCTCACCACAACAAGACGATGTGTCGCGCAAAAAATCCAGGTCTGTGGCCCCAAGGTCAAGGTCGCATTCGGGGGCATTTATCACTTAAGTGATATTTCTTGTTGTTGCCTGAGAAGCATGGCTGACACTGGAAAATCCCTGTGCATCATCTTTCACTATTAAAACTCAACAACACTAGTACAAATAGGTGAATCAGGTATGGTACTATTGTACCAGGTCTGAGGCGCTTCTACCTCAAAATAAATCTACCGTCATATATGGCTTAATATGTGCTAAAAATGACGTAAAACACCAAACCATTATGTAGGAAGAGTGTTCCCGAAATGTGTTCAATTTGAAGGGTAGATCAATGTTGACCCCCATTTTGCAGCGTGTATCTTAAGTAATATTTCATCTCCAATATTGATGGCCCTATAACGTATCCTTCTCATCTGCCTCTGAGGTTGCTGTCCCAATAAAACCTTATATGTGTTTACAGGACATAAAACCTTATTTCGTTTTTTTCTTATTTATCCATTTGTAATTGTTTTGTATCAAGAGATGCAAAAATCAAACAGAAAGTGTAGTAATCAAAAAACCGTCCAAAAAAAGCTTTTTAACCTGCTACATAATTATTATAGACCATTCCATTTATGTGACAAAGGGGTGTTTTGGGAAAAATGATTGATCAGCAGCCAGACATTGTTAACCCTGATCAGCCTGCGAGTAACTTGCAGGCTGATCTGGTTTTACAATGGACGCAAAAGCTATTATAGTCGTGCTTAGCGGGTTAAGGGTTAAATGTGCTTGTATATCAAAGTTGAATAATGTAATTATGAGCATGTTAGCCTCCGTTTATAATAGCAATACCAATTGTAGGTACCTACACCGCGACAAGGATGATCAGGAAGCATTGAGACAGGCCAAGCAGTTGGAGGAGGAGAAGGCACAGTTTGCTGTATGTTATCCCTCATTATAATTTTGCCATCTCATTGTGCATGTACAAGTGTTTAACCAACAATAAAAAGAATTAAAAATGGTACTTCAGCTGCAACAGACAATTTTATATTATAACACTGAATCCATATCTAGGGTTCGGTGCAACACGTCTGAATCCATATCTAGGGTTCGGTGCAACACGTAACAATGTATAAATAAAGAAGAAGAAACCTTGATTGGCTCGTATTGAAGTCTTTCTAAAAATAAAGTTAAATATCTTAAAGGCAAACTTTGACCAGTGTTAAAGATGCTATTTGACTGGTTTACAGGGTAGAAAGTCCAGAAGAGAAAGGAGAATATATAAGGAGAAAAGATTGGCTGGAAGGAAAATGAGTCCACCAAGGTGAGAACAAATATAATGCAAAATGTGTTTGACTGAATTTTCTACATATTCAATCAATTAAATAAATACCATGGTTACAGTAAAACTTACACCTTAAATTAATGCCGTACAGCAGTGTTTGAAATCTATTTTTTAATTTTCACTACTGTGGCGCCAGAAAGACATTTATAAAGAAGCTGGTGAAAATAACTTGTGGTGCCATTGTTGTTGTTTCTGTTTATCTCAGTAAATTTGATTTTCATAATAGTATCAAAATTTTAATGTTTTCCTTTTTTCTTTAAAAGAATAATCAGAAATAAATTGTAATGCCTTGAACCACGATAGTGGAGGAGACATATAGAGGATCTTAAATGAGTACCTATTTAATATTGAATTTATTCAAAATGACGTAAAATTAAACCATACAAATAAACAAACAAAACTCTTGGGATAACTGATATGATACAAGACACAGCCTCGCATCATATAATCATATACTTTTATCCAACTTGTTTAATGAATTCAATATTAAGTTTATGACATAACTCTAAAAAAAAGAAGAAGCCTCATAAGCAACATTGCCGTATGATGACATCGTATGTTTGTATGATGACGTCGTATGTTGCCTAAGTCCTCCCTATGACAATGAACAATGGAAATATCTCATCGATTTCTTAATCAGGTATTTTTTTACGCTTACGGAAATCGACGATTCAATTACGATGTACTCCGAGCTGAACGCAAAAGACCGAAAGGTGATATTCGGCCTTCATTTGCATATTTATTACACTACTGTTATATGATAAATATATCATGGCTTTATTACACTCCCATACAGCATGAGATAAATAGTCACCATTGTCCATACACTACATCTTCCTTTGAGGTTTTATATTAGATTTCTGTTATTGTTATGGTTATGCGGCGAGAGATATTCCCACTATATGAGTTACAAACACATAATAAACTGTGTTATATTTCTGATTTAGTTATGCAGCGAGGGACAGCCCCACTACATGACTGACCAACACATGATAATCTATGTTATATTTCTGATTTAGTTATGCAGCGAGGGACAGCCCCACTACATGACTGACCAACACATGATAATCTATGTTATATTTCTGATTTAGTTATGCAGCCAGGGACAGCCCCACTACATGACTGACCAACACATGATAATCTATGTTATATTTCTGATTTAGTTATGCAGCGAGGGACAGCCCCACTACATGACTGACCAACACATGATAATCTATGTTATATTTCTGATTTAGTTATGCAGCGAGGGACAGCCCCACTACATGACTGACCAACACATGATAATCTATGTTATATTTCTGATTTAGTTATGCAGCCAGGGACAGCCCCACTACAAGTTATGCAGCCAGGGACAGCCCCACTACATGACTGACCAACACATGATAATCTATGTTATATTTCTGATTTAGTTATGCAGCGAGGGACAGCCCCACTACATGACTGACCAACGCATGATAATCTATGTTATATTTCTGATTTAGTTATGCAGCGAGGGACAGCCCCACTACATGACTGACCAACACATGATAATCTATGTTATATTTCTGATTTAGTTATGCAGCGAGGGACAGCCCCACTACATGACTGACCAACACATGATAATCTATGTTCTATTTCTGATTTAGTTATGCAGCGAGGGACAGCCCCACTACATGACTGACCAACACATGATAATCTATGTTCTATTTCTGATTTAGTTATGCAGCGAGGGACAGCCCCACTACATGACTGACCAACACATGATAAACTGTGTTATATTTCTGATTTAGTTATGCAGCGAGGGACAGCCCCACTACATGACTGACCAACACATGATAATCTATGTTATATTTCTGATTTAGTTATGCAGCGAGGGACAGCCCCACTACATGACTGACCAACACATGATAATCTATGTTATATTTCTGATTTAGTTATGCAGCCAGGGACAGCCCCACTACATGACTGACCAACACATGATAATCTATGACATATTTCTGATTTAGTTATGCAGCGAGGGACAGCCCCACTACATGACTGACCAACACATGATAATCTATGTTATATTTCTGATTTAGTTATGCAGCGAGGGACAGCCCCACTACATGACTGACCAACACATGATAATCTATGTTATATTTCTGATTTAGTTATGCAGCGAGGGACAGCCCCACTACATGACTGACCAACACATGATAATCTATGTTATATTTCTGATTTAGTTATGCAGCCAGGGACAGCCCCAAGTATGAGCCATACAGAAGGTGCGTGCATCTCGAAATAGTTTGTTGAACAATACACAATTAGGGCGACTGCTTTTGTATTTCTCTTGAGCATTTTCTATATCGATGATTCATGTTACTAAGTTAAAAATGGCGAAGAATCTTTCAGGTCATTAAAAACTACGAAAAGTATGGAAAAAAAGGAAATGGCATTACAATAATTATATAAAAAAAAGTTTATATCAGAAAAGATAAAAGAAATTAATTGAATTACAGAAACTTCTAGTTAACGTTGTCAAAGCCATGTTTATATTATAGGTACAAACTTTAAGTTTTATATTTTTATTATATTTATGCAGGTCATCGTCTAGGTCAAAATCTCGATCACGATCAAAAACCCCACCCCGGCGGACACGGAAGTTGTACATCACAAGCTTTGGTGACCACGATAGTGATGATGGTGAGGGAGTGGTGCATGGTCCAGCCTTACCCCCGGGGCTGATCAACACAGAATCAGAAAGTACAAACAAGAAATCTACATGGTCGGTGTTATATGTGTACTTAATAACCATGGTCCCTGGTGTAGACATACATTTTGGATTGAACATGCTTTCGAAAATGAAACGCTGTTTGAGAATTTACAGAAATGAACAAGTGAATGAATGGCTAGCCGTACTTACTTCATGATAAACTTTGAACAGCTGTTACTACTAAATACAAGACTACTCAAGTAGAGAAGTGAATACAAACAAATATTCAAGTTGTAGCAGCAGCTTAGGTCACTAAGACAATGCTTATAATGGACAGTTACCATTAAATCTGTTTAATACTGGTAAGACATGTATTTAGAAAGGAGTGATTTCTTTTTTTACTTTTGGAGAATATGTTTTGTTGCCTTGTTGTTTGTATTAATTGTTACATTATACGTCTGATGCAATAATGAGGTAAATATTAGGAAAACTGGGGAAATGGGATAGAAGGCTATTTGAAAACAGATGGGAAAGCTAGAATTTATATAGAGAATATTATGTCAGTGCCTTTTACTATCAAGTTTATTAGGCGAGGCTAGAAAACGAAGAATGGCGAGGCTCGTGCCAAGCCTAATAAACTTGATTGTAAAAGGCACTGACATAATATTCTATTTATCATGTAGATTATCCACATTTTCTGTATGAATTACTATTATTACCTATTTCTCAGAATGTTACGCTTATCGAGGACGCCGCCATGTTGTTGTTTTTGTTTGTTTTATGACGTCAGGCAACCTTACATGCATGACGTCAGATAACGTTACATACAATAAACGCTGAGGGATTCCGCATTAATTTGCTCTATTGGTCAGTGCCTAATAAAGCAAAATTTATTAGGTCACCCATTTATTAGGCAGAAAAGTGCATAATTATCTGCATGATAAATTAAAATACATTCCATTAATCCATTTACCAAAAGAAAATTTCAGTTTTGCTTCTTTAAAAGATGTGGGAAAGAAAACGATTACATTTCTAATCTTAATCGTAATATAAAAATGTGTTACCAGTTCATTGGAAAGGTCAACCCATATAAAGACTTTATAGCCTCCCTATAAACGACCTTTGTGTTATTTATTTTCAGTGATACAACAGTGAAGAAGGAGTCACTGCGACAAAGGCTGGGTAAATCACTGAGTCCGGAACAGTCCCCACGCAGTAGGGACAGAGACTATATGGCAAAAAGGTCAAGGTCAAGATCAAGAGATTTTAAGTCTCGCAGATCCAGATCTAGGGGTCGTAGGTCGCGCTCACCAGACAGAAGGGTGAGGGATAGGCGATCTAGGGACAGAAGTTATAGGTCTAGATCAAGAGACAGGTCTAGAAGATCACGAGATAGACGGTCACGTGAAAGGAGGTCTAGCGAAAAATCACATGGTACAAGGTCAAGGTCACATAGTAGAAGGTCAAGATCACGCAGTAGGAGATCAAGGTCTCACAGTCGGAGTTCAAGGTCACGTGACAGAAAGTCAGGATCAGTCAGATACAATTGGCAGCAACCTAAATCTCGTTCTAGATCCTCATCTTCATCTAAGTCAAGGTCACGGTCAAGTTCAGCATCATCACGTTCAAAATCAAGGTAAAAAAATAAATATTTTAAAATGTTGAGTCTAGTTCAGGTTAAGCAAAATTGTCTTTAAATGCATTAGGCACCTTAACTAACTTGTTTGGATAGCTAGTTGATAAAGTAATCATATTACCAAATTGCACAACAAACCAATCATACCAGATTTAACCTATGTGTTTGCGTTTACTATATATTGCATATGTGCTTTTAAATACATTAATTTTAACATTTCACATTCATAATTGTTATTAATTTACTCAATTTCTCGCATTTTTTTTTACAATTTTACAGTGGTCAACAGACACGCGGGCGAATTTTTTTTATCCAAACATTTAATTCCAATACATGTATTGATGCAAAATATCTCGAAATACATGTGCAATAACCAGTTTCATCTCTATTGTCGATCATTACCTTATCATTTTTTCCCGACTTATGCTTTTTTCAATCACAATAAGTCCGCATATTTGTATTAGATCACGCATGAACTATTGCTTGTTGTTGTGAGACTTTGTCGATTAGACGCTTGAATAAATCGCCTGTTCTGTAGCACCTACTAGTTCCAAGCGTCTCAAACGTCTGACTCCTAGATTGGTACCCGTACGACTGCAACACTCACAAGCTAGCGAGCAGAGCGGCAGATAGTCGGCCGCGCACCAGTCTACCCATGAGGGGATTACCTTGAGGTAGTTGCGTGTAAAAACCGGAACCAACTTGGATGCTGGACTTTTTTTTCGAAATTTCGGTAGCGCATTTCCAATTTTTATTTTATTACTTTTGAGATAAAATCGGCAATGCGGCACCTAAAAAAGACATGCGGGCGGGCCTGAGAACCAGGTAATTAATTTTTTATGGCCTTACATACATCTTCTGACATTGACTTATCCTTTTTTGATATTAAAAAAAGTTGGTTACTCTATTTTCGAAGCATCTAATAACCCTTTAGCACGGCATTCAGGGTTCCAAGGACACATTTTCTAGTTTGTGTTCATCTCTAATCTAAATGTTTTCGAAATATATCTGTAAGGCCAAGAAAAAAATAGTCTTGTTTCAGGTTCCTGACCGACCCTATATTTTGTCCCGACGCTAACTTTTTTTCTTGTTTAAAAAAAAAAAGAAAAAACATTGCGATCTCTTGAACCGCGATGATGACAATATTGTTTTCGTTCTGTATTCGTCAATGCTTTAGTCCGAAGGAAATACTGCGATTTGTGTATCTCGGATGTTTACGCTTGTTTTTACCTGGCAATGGCTGCCACAGCAAGGCTTATGGCCTTCAAGGTCGCTAAGTGTGACCACCAAGAGGCGAGGAGTTATATTAGCTGTATTTCTACCGACAAATTTGTGACCGATATTATCGGGGCGGTTCATCCTTCATATAAAGGCTACAATATTACTGTCACCTGTTCTGTATGTATTTTTCATAGCAACACATTAAAAACAAAAGTCAAATGTATTTTTTGGCTCACACAACGAATGTTTATAAAATTGAAATATTAAATCTGAAAAATTAATGTGCTTCAATCCACTTGTTTAACATATTTAAAACTTCCAGTTTTAGAATAGCAACATAGAGAGCTGTGTGTACTTTTATGTATGTTGCATGTTTTATTGAAACCATATTCCAAACAAATGTATGTTTGTGACGTTTCTTTCCAATCTTCATGTGATGAGTCCATTTTGGAGCAATTTTAAATTATATATATTAGTATATACGTCCTTGAGACCCTCAAAATCAGAGTTTAGAATCATGTTTTCTGGCTGTAATTTCTACCTTCGTGTAGTAAAAAAAAATTGACCTACCTAACCTATTTTTTTTGAGCAGGAAACCTGAAAAACAACTGTTTTTTTCCTTTGCCTAATCATCATATCTCCAATCTTAAAAATATCTCATTTCCGTGTTTTCTGCAGTAACCATTGCAACATACATAGTTCATATGTCTTTGTGCCTTTTTATACGCCCGTTTGAACGGGACTCGTGAAACTTTATAGGTACATTGCCCTAGGTGAAAGGAGGAACCCATTTGTTTTTTGGGCCAGTAAGTCATAGGTCAAGGTCACAGTGACCTTATATGGAAATATCAATTTCACATAATAACTTTAAAACTGTAACATCTACACTCATGAAACTTCATAGGTTCATCGCCCTTGTTGAAAGCAGGAACCCAATTTCTTTTGGGCCAAGTAGGTCAAAGGTCAAGGTCACAGTGACCTTATATTGGAATAAACATTCAACACAATAACTTCAAAACCGTAACACCTACACTCACAAAACTTCATAGGTACATTACCCTAGTCTAGAGGAGATACCCTATTGTTTTTAAGGCCAGAAGGTCAAAGGTCACAGTGACCTTATATGGAATCATGCTTTTCGCATAAAGGTCAAGGTATTCCTCGCGATAACTTCGAAACTATAACTCCCACATTCAAGAAATTTCATAGGTATATATAGGTATAACTTTGGTGAGAGGAGGAATCCTATTGTTTTTGGGGGCAAAGGTCAAGGTCATCGTGACATTATATGGAAATCAGCATCTCGTGGTATAACTTCAAAAACATAACATCTACACTCATGAAACTTCATAGATACAATGCCCTTGGTAAGAGAAAATATTGTATTTCATTGGGGTCAATGGTCAAGGTCGCTATGACCTTATGTGGTAATATGCATTCTGCATGATAACATCTTATTTACAGTCTGTGAACTTGATACAAATGGCGCTCTTGGTTAAACATCATCACCTTAGTCCTATCAGTTATTTTTTTGTTAGAAGGTCAAAGGTAAGGTTTACATTGACATGACACCTAGGAAATACTTTTAAAATAAAAACTTTAGGAAACAGGCGTATAATGCCCAGTTAGGCGGCGCTCATGCTTACAGTTCATATTATTTGATTTTTTCCAATTTGAAGGTTCCCGATGCTCATTTTGCCAATATTAAGGGCTCTGTCCACAAATAAATTCGAAATATATAACTGCTTGTTAGTTGGAATACACATGGTAGTTTTTATGTGAAAAATATGTAGATTTAGTGTGCTTTAGTTAAATTGAACTTGTTCGGCTAGTGGCTAAGGTTTGACTGTTTTGGTGATATAGATGTAAATTGTTCTCCTGCATTACAGATCACCTGACAAGCCAGTAATCAAAAGGTACAGAAGGGAGAGTTTGTCATCTAAAGGTTCTGATGACTCTGATGCTGAATCTCCCAGAAAATCAAACCACACACCATCAAAGCCAAATAATGACTTCAAACCATTGTAAGTACAGTCGATTCCTTCTAATCGCATATCGGTTAAACGCATATTTCGTTTAATCGAATATCTTTTTTGAAACAAAACCATTTGTATCAGTTGCTTGTAAAAAAACTTGTATAATTGCATAGTTTTTTGTCAAATTTCAGATAATTGCATACAGAAAACCTGGCTAATTGCATACAGGAATTCCAATTTACCTGTACTATTTTATTGTTAACTGAGTACAGGTATGTTTGGTGGCTAATTTGATAAAACGGTGTTAATTTGCAACGCCTGAGACAGTTTGCGCTGATAAAGTTTGCGCGGTGTTTGATGGTTTCAGTAAAACGTACATGGCATGACGATCGCTCTCCGTAATTACACTGATAATTGTTCTCAGTTTGCAATGTCAGTTGAGTAAAGTTACATAGCATAACTATGCTTGTAAATATGATGTGTGCATTTTACTTATCATTTCACGGCTATGCTATTCACACGAACAAACCTTGAATGGACACGTGACATGTTTACTTTTCAGGCAAAATAAAATGTTTCTAGGTCATTTAAAACGTAAATCTTACACTAAATCTTCAAAATATTGTAAAAGCAACACATGAACACTATTCATTACATAAACATCATTTAAGCCAGAATCAACACGCTTTAAATATGGAGTTTCTAGATAAAGTTAAAGAAATGAGAAAACGAAAGTAGAAATGAACATGCATATTTTTTCAGTTTGCAGTTTCAGCTATTCGAATACTCTGGTTAACTGCATATATTTTTTCTTGAGATATGTAAATAACCGGAATCGACTGTATATAAAACAGGCACCATCACAGTCATATAATGCTTAAAGCATTTTAAGAATAGAAAGCCCACACCAGCAAAGTCAAATATATGGAAAAAAAAAGTCAGATAAAAATTCTGTTGCTGGATGCACATCTGACGGAATGCCAAAGATCTGTTCCAATTTTGGAGGCAATCGGTAAAATGCTGTTGGGGGAGTTCAGGCCACAAGTTTTGTACACTTTGTAGGCAATGCTCACATTTAGAAAGTTAAAAAAGTGCCATAACTCTGCTAAAAGTTGTCAGATCAAAGATGTATTGCCAGGTGTACAGCTGCACATGATGCTGAAGAAGTAGTGTACACAGTTTGGAGGTTAAGAATAATAAAATACATTTTAGTGGACATTTCATGTGTGTTCATGGGGGAATATGTAACACAGATCTAATGGTTGTCACGTCCTTCAGTGCACTTGACTCAGTTATAAATGAATGGACATTTTGTCTTGCAACAATACATTATGCAGCAAGAAAAATATCAGTGTTTTTTCTATATTTTTGGAACATAACCCATACCGTCACAATTGGGAATTTTAGTGTGATGATTGGGGAAAAATGTAGTAAACATTCATTTCATAATTGTATCTTTACTACTGTTTACAGTGAAAAAAGATCAACAGAAGCATTTAAAAACGTTTTGTACTCAATACTTCTCACACTTTCACAACTTTTCAACAAATTCTTCTTCTTCTTTCAATTGGGGAATTTTTGTCACAAAATTGGGAACAAATTTTTGGCATTGAGAATATGATTGAATAACTGCTATAAAAAAAAAGCCAGAAAACCCACTGTATAGTAACATATCATTAGATCACCATGAAGTTTACTGAGGTACATATTAATATACCATTTAAGCAAGTGCCCTGTGGGCTTCTTGTTTGAAATATGACTACCATTTGGTATTTGTGTTTATTTTCAGGACAATAAAGCCCCTAGTGCCGTATGGTAAATCCTCCAGTTTGTCTCAAGTCAGTAAGAAAATATATCTTCTTCATTTATAGCAATCTATGTACTAGCCTTTAGAACTCAGATCTCATTTAGACCTATTTTTGACCGAAAAAAGCAACAACATCTGTTAATAGGTGTTAGTTGTCATTAAGGTGTTGATTTACACTTGCCTGTTGACATGTAGAGCGAGTTTGTATGGAGCCCGAGATTGGCCCTCCATATACTCGAGTTCCGGTTGAAAACCTGGTATATCAACCCATGCTCTTCAGTGAAGGAGGGTTAGAAGGTATCGCCTCCAGTAACCATGCACATAACTAGGAAGAGTAGGCTGGTACTCGATGTATATTAAAGCGCAATCTTAAGACGATAAACAGTGCAACAATTTGATCAGTCACAAATTAACAGGGAAGTTTTTCTTATATCGGGAACAGCATTTACCCTACCATGGAACTCCATATGAACTCGCTCTTAGATTTTGTTCACAATTGCCTACTTGCCTGTTGATTTGATGTTGGTAACATTGACATGAACATATTCCTTATAAAAGTCTATTTTTTAAAATGGAAATAATTTGAATTAATTAAGTCCATAATATGTTTTGGGACACTAATATAAATTTATTTTTTGAAAAAAAGTATAATTTGGGACACTAATTATTGTAATTAATTTGTCTTGTCCCAAAACAAACAGTTGAACACTGTAGCTATAGTATGATATAGACTTAAGAAAAAAATAGAGTGAAGAGATATGGTAGTATTTGTAAATGTATATAAATAGAACTTTGGGGATCTATTGATGTAATAATATGGATGTGTAGGTAGTCATTTGGAGGCACAGTTATTGTGTGTGATGCCACTACAACACTGGATGGATGCTGGAGTAAAACTGTTGGTTGTCCCATCTGCTTAGGCAGACATGATTGTTACTCGTCCAGACGTAGTTTCTACAGATTCACGCTGACATAGCTGGACCTGAAATTGCTTTACAGCTTTGATATCAAATAAGAATACAATGAATAAACCAGGTAACAAACACCTTGTTATGCCCACACAATGGAAGTGGCATATATACATGTTACCCTTGTCCGTATGTACGTCCGTATCTCGCACCTTGGTTAAGGTTTTTCACTAGAATGAATTGAATGGCTTATCAACAGGTTATTTCTATCCACCCCAGAGAAAGATACAGGGAGCCTTGTCCTACTCCTACTATCATGGAATGCCACGGTTCTATACCATACACTCGGTGGGTAGAATCTGATACACAGCACCGTCAGGTTGACATCGCCATCCAACAGAAAAGGCTATTATAGAAATGTTGTGCATAAAGACTTTCTTGTAAAACCCAGTGGTGCTGCTGAGGCTCTCTCTCTTGTGTTAGAGTCATCAAAAACTATTTTTTAGTCTTCATTAACACCTGTTGTTTTGTTGTTAACGCCTTTTCTAAGTATAACAGTTATAGGAAGGAAGAGTCCTAAACATTCATTGGCCACCTTGAATGACCTTGAAATATTTTTTTAAATGTATTGATTCTAATAAAGGTTCTAACGCACAAATAGCTCAAATCTAATAAAGGTTCTAACACAAATAGCTAAAATCTCTGCACAGCTGCATTACCTAACCTTCTTCAACAATGCTGATATCTTACTCTGTGTCTAAATTCAAAGTGGCGAATCTGTGTCACTAATTATACGATGAAAAAAATGTAGGTCAGTTTACATCATGACTTCATATTGGATTTCTGTTAGTTATAGTATACCATGAATTTAATAAGATAGTCAGTGATATTTTTATACAACTGCTTCACAAAGCGGAGTGGGAGCTGTATAGGAATCACGCTTTTTGTAGTCGCGTCGTGTCCCGTCGCTCATTTTTGTCACATCCCATCCAGTAGCGTAACACATTTTTATTACTTGCATTCCTCAAGCAGTTTTGAATGGGTTGTTCCCAAACTTCATATACATATAACAACTGATGACCTTATGTCCCTCTACATCACCCATTGTTGATTGCCTAATTTATTACAGAATTTTGGTCCTATTTGATTTAGAATTTTAAGTGGAGGTATTCATCACCTTCACTGATAGTTCTAGTTACGCTTGCTTATCTACTCATAAAGGTATTAAACTTAAAGGTTGTGTGTCAACAACCTAAGGTGAAAGGTAAGTATGAATTTTAATCTTGAAACAATCAAATATTGAATGATGTAATACACATTTTCAGCCAAAGCTTACACCTCAAGAGAAACTTAAGAGAAGAATGCAGATTGCTCTGAATAAACAATGTAAGTATAGCTTGTCCTCTTCTTCGTAGCATCTATAGATTAATGACATTTTGAATGAGTACTTCCCAACAGTACATGTTATCACTAATTGGTAGATTTATTTGCAAAACTGTTCAGATAATTTTGTCAGTGGTTTGAGGCAATATAGAGTACTGGACTGGAGTCTCACTACATCTAAATTAGAAAAGCATATCTCACGGCTTTTTAATTGACCCGCTTTCTGTTCTTTAAACTCTCAGTGCTACACCTTCAGATCATCAATAAAAGATGTTACTGATTGTTGTTCATGTGTTACAGATAAGGCTGACAAGAAGGCTGAGATACTTCGTAATGAGAAGATGGAGCAGGAAAAAATGGTACGAACATGTTTACATGACACACAACACTTCAGAATATCTGCATCTCATGTGTGCATCCCACCACATAATTCAGAATATTTACATCACATGATTCTTTCTTTTGAAAAAATGAATTTTCAATTTCTAATAAACTTAATTTTTCAAGGAGGTACACGCACTGCATGCACTGCACAGTTATTCAGTGTGTTGCAATATAAAATGGCTCGTCTGCTGTCTGAAATTTGATTATGTAATTTTGAGTTTAATACTACGTCTTTCTTTCTACAATTAAACACAATGATGATGTCATTGCAATTGTACCCTTCTATACCCAGGACAGGGAGGAGGAGCTACGTCAGCGTGCCCTGGAGATGCGTCGGCGGGAACGGGAGAAGCGACACCGCGAGATGGAGGAGGCTTATGGCAGTGACAGCGACAATAGTAAGGCTAGTAAGGCCAGTAGTCCACCACCACAGGATACTGAAGATAAATCACCAGCTAGGAAACATAAGAAGGATTCAGATAAAGATTCACCATTAAAAGGCAAACAAAGGAGGTAGGATATGTCACAGTCACATACTTAATCCATGTCAGGTTATAATAATCTCTAAAATTGATAAGACTTTTCATTGATATCCTGTTCAGATAGGTAAACCTTTTTATTGGATCCGACACTTCTCCGATACCTTATAGAATTTATTGTACGTTGGTGATACGTTGGTGATATTTACATCTGTACATTACCCATGTGACCTGATCTATGCATTATTAATCCTCTTAAATCTGCTAGGTAATCAGGAGTAGGTTATGTCCCTTACACTGTATTGAGGTCGTATTCCCGCACATTGCCCATGTGACCTGATCATTAAATTATTAATCAGAATGGAGTAGGTTATGTCCCTTACACTGTATTGAGGCCGTATTCCTGCACATTGCCCATGTGACCTGATCATTAAATTATTAATCCTCTTAAATCTGCTAGGTAATCAGGAGTAGGTTATGTCCCTTACACTGTATTGAGACCGTATTCCTGCACATTGCCCATGTGACCTGATCATTAAATTATTAATCCTCTTAAATCTGCTAGATAATCAGAATGGAGTAGGTTATGTCCCTTACACTGTATTGAGGTCGTATTCCTGTACATTACCAGTGTGATTTGATTGTTAAATCTCCTGGACAACCAGTCATCTATAATCTGTTTGTGTGTTCTTATATATATTTACCTGTTTATATACCTGTTGACGGGCATTTGTTGATTTACATAGATACTTTATATTACTACCTTTTCATCCCTTATTTTTTAATGGTTTTGTCTTTATAGATTTACATTAATTTTTAATTAATACTTCATTTCTTCATTTTTCATACGAGTTTTTGCACACAATATGACCTATTTATGTGCAGGGTTCAAACTAGGCCTGGATTTTAGGGGAGAAGTGATTCTCACTTCAAAGAAAATAGAGAGAAATAGGGAGAAGTGAGGACACAATCTTTTAAATTAAGCACGCAATCGGTTATTGTTAATTATTAACTGATATACATGTATACACCCTATTGGTTATATTTAAGAGCATGCTAGCTGTTTCAAATTGTGTTTATTAATTTTATTCACACTCACAGGCACACTTTACTTATATATACTGTAACTATAGAAAAAAGGATTGAGAGAAGAATTAATATAAATATATTGCATGTATCTTTATTTATTCATCTTTCTATCAGTTTGTATGGAGTTCTATGAAGGGTGTAAATACGATTCTCAAACTTTTTCCTAAAAGGCTTATTCCTCATTAAGACCTATAAGACCAATTTATGTGTTTTGTTTCCAAATTTGTATTGGCTAAATATTGCCGAAAATTCAGTAGAAATATCATCTATTATTAACTCTTTTTTCACGCATTAATTTGTTTGGAATGCCAAAAGGTCCGTTTTATCAAACAATTAAGAAAACACACCTCTAATCATTATTCGGTGGTATCATTTAATCACCACGGGTCCATTAACTTCAGGGGGCGTCCGTGGCCGAGTGGTTAACGTCTCTGACTTGAAATCACTTGCCCCTCACCGCTGTAGGTTCGATCCCTCAGGGGCCTAGGAATCTTTATGTGAGAAAGCTATCCAGCTGGCTTGCGGAAATGAACAGTATTTTAACCCAGGTGCCCGCCCATGCACGAAAATTGTCCGTAGGGGCACCTGGGGTCTTCCTTCACCAGTAGACGCTGGTTCACCAGTAGACGCTGGAAAGTCGCCATATGACCTTAGCTGTTGGTGCGACTATAAAATCCAATTCAATTCAATTAACTTCAGATTGTTGTTTCGATCACATTTTGATCACCCACTTGTCTAACTGTAACGGAACCTACGATTGGTCAGTTGTTCAGCTATACGCAATCTCATTGGATAAGGCGTGTGTATTCCCTGTACAGTCTAATTTGTAAACAAAAAATGGCGAGGTGCGAAAATTGCGTCGGGGGATATCATAGTTGTAGGAAAGTGTGCTCCCCGCGGGGTTTCTGCTGTGATCGATCAAAGCAATTAGCATAATCCCTTCCCAGAGATGTCTACGCCTGTCCTGAGACATAAACAACAGGTCATTTAAAGGACTGGTTACACTTCGCTTGAGGGCGGGGAAAAAGCGAGGTGGTCAATCTGAAGGCGACTTAACTTCGCCGTCGGCTAAAAAAAGAAAAGTCACGGATGAAAAAGCGACAAAGTCGCTCATGTCGCCCTCCAGTTTGAACAGTGTATGTGTCGACGTGCCGTAAAACACCATTCATTCATTCTATAATCTGTTTGCGTAAGAACACATTTATTTCTGTAGGTTGTGTCCCTTAACTGCATTTAAGTCGTATTTCTGTACATTATCGGTGTGACTTAATCAAATTTTCCATGTCTATGGATAGTAAGTCCTCTTAAAGTGGAAGCTTGTTTAAGAACACATTTATTTTTGTAGGTTATATCCCTTACACTGTATTGAGGTTGTATTCCTGTACATTGCCCATGTGACCTGATCATGAAATCTATGCATTATTAATCCTCTTAAATCTGCTAGATAATCAGAAATAAGTAGGTTATGTCCCTTACACTGTATTGCGGTTGTATTCCTGTATATTGCCCATGTGACCTGATCATGAAATCTATGCATTATTAATCCTCTTAAATCTGCTAGATATTCAGAAATAAGTAGGTTATGTCCCTTACACTGTATTGCAGATGTATTCCTGTATATTGCCCATGTGACCTGATCATGAAATCTATGCATTATTAATCCTCTTAAATCTGCTAGATAATCAGAAATACGTAGGTTATGTCCCTTACACTGTATTGATGATGTATCCTTGTGATCTGATCATTCAATTTTCATGACAAGTCCTCTGGATACGTCATGCCAACAGTGAATACAAAATATCTTGTTTTGTATTTGTTTTAAAGGGCACATGGCAATCTTGATGTTTTTAAAACTTGTGGCGTCCCGTTAGTTTTGCTATAATAGTTTTGCTATAAATATGCATATTTTAAAATCTTAATTAATAATATTATAAATAGCTCAAAGTAAATTTTACATGTTGCTAATTGGTGAATATATTGCACCAAATATATATATAAAAACCTGTTGTAGAATAACTGTGAACAACTGAAAACTCAAAATTTAATTATATGCAAGCAGTTTTAAAGCCAAACTGATTTTATACTAGTAATCTAGGTGATAATTTGGATGCTTGATAAATAATTCAAGATTGCCGTGTGTCCCTTTAAATTAGTGTAAGTGTTAGTATTACTATAACAGTTTACAAAATATGGCTACTGTCAAACCTGCTGAAGAAACCAGTTCTATTGAGAAACCACCTGCTTTAAGGGACCAAAGTTACGATTGATATTTCTATTGTTTTAAATAAAAATGTACCTGTATACAGAAACCAATTGAGTTATGAGACTATTTTAGCTTTTCCCCGTTTGTGGCATCTTCAAGGGACACATGGCTATCTTGATTTTTTTAAATCTCACGGCATCCCATTAGTTTTTCTACATAACTTGCATTTGTTCAATCATTAATATTAAAGGGGTTATTTTCAAACACAGTTTATTTAAAAGGGCTGTGAACAACTTGAAAAAAGCTGAAAGAATTATCAAAATGTCATGAAAATTAAAGATGTGACCTATTGAAAATTTGCAAAGAACATAAATGTAGGCGGCCATCTTGGAACAAAGAAAATCACTGCAAATTGATTAAAAATAAATATACAGATGTAAAATGTATAAATTGTATGCTTATTTTTCATTTGCAGTTATTTCCTTTGCTTTAAAAGACATTTCGTCAATATGCCATATATGGTAAAAAGGCACGATGATGTCATCGTTCCAAAATGGCCGCCTCCATTTATGTTTCTTATGTTTCAAGTCGGTATGATGCTGGATTAATGAATCAAGATGCACATTTTAATTGTTGATGCAAGTGTCAAGATTGTCATGTGTCCCTTTAATAAAAGCTTGTCTGTCAGTAAGCATCTATCAGTCATACTAATAATGTGCTATTTACCATCACAATAATTTAATGCATAAAGGACAAATAATGATTTTATCGACTAGTTTGGTAAAAGTTTTGAATCATTTACAAATGACTGAAGCTAGTTATCAATATTTGATATATGTCCCTCTGGAGACATTGCTTGTTACAAAGCATAGGAATTATCAAATGCACTAGTGCAGAAATCATTTAAAAATTATCTTTAAAAACTAAAAACTAAAAAACACATGGGAAAAAAAATTGCTATCGGACACTTGAGAGAAAAAATTATCTGGACATATTTCTTCTTTCTATCGCCACTAGGTCACAATTACAGAAATTAAGAAACTCTTGAGCATTTTATTTTGTCACTTGCATAGCATGGCAGACAGGGATCACTTTGTCCGTCATTGTCGTCGTCAGTCGCATTTTAACCTACAACCTAACCTTGGCCATAACTTGAAAAGTATTTTGTATTCATAAAACGTCACACACATCTTCATCTTACATCAAGGAATGTTGTTACACATGTCAAGAAACTGACTTCTGTTTTGGCAGAGTTATGCACATTTTCATAAAACTTTAACCTGCAACCCAACCAAGCTCATAGCTGGCCATAACTTTAAAAGTATTTGACCTATATTCATGAAACTTCAGACACATATTCATCTTACCCCAAGGAATGTCGTTACTTTACTTTCATTTTGGCAGAATTACGCTCCTTTTCAAAAAAACTTTAACCTGCAACCTAACCTGGTGAATAACTTGGCAAAATATTGACCTTTGGTCATGAAACTTTATACAGTTCTTTATCAAATATTCAATTTCGTTGGCATGTCCAATAACTCTGACTTTATCAAAAATGTACTCCATAATTCATGAAGGATTGCACCCCTGTCTTCAAACTTTCGTTGAAGGGTCATTTATTATCAAATGTATAGTTCTGCTAAGTTGTTAGTTATAATACAATTGTAAAATATATTTTTACGTACGAAAAAGTTATTTCTCTGGGACTTGTGAAAATCACTGTAGGAAGTTTTTCAGATGATGGAATTTATTTTTAATTTATTTGTTATAAAAATTATGTTACATATCTGTTTTTTAGCTCTACTGGCTGAAGGTCGAACCATGGGTTCAAATCACAGTGGAGCAGATTGTGTGTGGTTTTTTAGCTCTACTGATCAGAGATCAGCAGAGCTTATGCCGTGGTGCGGCGTCCATCGGCCGTCCGTCTGTCCGTAAACTTTTATTTGTAGCGACAACTCCTCTGAAACTACTGGAACGATATTCATGAAACTTAACAGAAATGTTGCCCATAAAGTCTAGTTGATCCTAGCAAAAATTCATGTTGATGTGAAATCCAAGATGGCCGCCAAAGCTAAAAATAGAGTTTTAAAATACAAGTTTGTAGCGACTACTTCTTGAAAACTATAAGTGATATTGATATGGGACTTTTTCTAAAATGATCAGCATGACATGATGTTGATCCTAGTCAAAAATCGTTTTGATTCAACGTTTAACATGGCTGCCAGCGGCCATCTTTGTTTACATAGAGTTATATAGTAAAAACTTGTAGCGACTACTCCTCTGAAACTACTTGGCGGATTGTCATGAAACTTTACAGGAATGTTGCTCTTGATGTCTAATTGATCCTAGAAAAATTTCAGGTCGGCCGGAAATTCAAGATGGCCGTCACAGCTAAAAATAAGTTTGTAGCGACTACTTCTTGAAAACTATAAGTGATATTGATATGGGACTTTTTCTAAAATAATCAGCATGACATGATGTAGATCCTTGTGGAAAATTATTTTGATTCGACGTTAAACATGGCTGCCAGTGGCCATCTTTGGTTACATAGAGTTATATAGTAAAAACTTGTAGCGACTACTCCTCTGAAACTACCTGACGGATGTTCGTGAAACTTCACAGGAATGTTGCTCCTGATGTCTAGTTGATCCTAGAAAAATTTCAGGTCGGCCGGAAATTCAAGATGGCCACCACAGCTAAAAATAGATTTAAAATAAATAAGTTTGTAGCGACTACTTCTTCAAAACAATAAGATATATTGATATGGGACTTTTTCTAAAATGATCAGTATGACATGATGTTGGTCCTTGTCGAAAATCGTTTTGATATGACGTTAAACATGGCTGCCAGCGGCCATCTTTGTTTACATAGAGTTATATAATGAAAACTTGTAGCGACTACTTCTCTGAAACTACTTGACGGATTTTCATGAAACTTCACAGGAATGTTGCTCTTAATGTCTAATTGATCCTAGCAAAATTTCAGGTCGGCAGGAAATTCAAGATGGCTGCCACGGTTAAAAATAGATTTTCAAAAAACAAGTCTGTAGCGACTACTTCCTGAAATCAAAATCAATCAGTAGAGCTTCAAGGTCATTGACCTCTTGTTAGATCACCTGAGCCGAAGGCTCAAGGTGATCTATTGGGATCACTCGTCGGCCGTCCCGTCGTTAACTTTTGCTTCAAACGACTTCTCCTCAGGAACCGTCTGGCCATTTTGACCAAACTTCACATAGATGATCTCTAGATGTATGCTTTTTAGATTTGTTAAAATTAACTCAGCGCGACATCCAAGATGGCCACAATTACCATATATGGTCGAAACCTTAAAAAAATCTTCTTCTCAAGAACCACTGGACAGATTTCGACAGTTTTTCTTTTAAAATGATCGCCAATGCCGAGACTTCCAAATTTATTCAAATGAAGTCCCCTGGTCAAAAATGGCTGTAATCCGGTGGTCCAAAGTTTGTATATTGAGATTTTGCATGTTTTTTATAGACTTGTATAGGAAAAAACTTTAAAAAAATCTTCTTCTCTGAAACCACAAGGCACAGAGCTCTCATGTATTACATGTAGCATCAGCTTATGGTCCTCTACTAAGTTTTTTCAAATGGTGACCCTGGGGTCAAATTTGGCTCCGCCCCGAGGGTCACAATTATAAATAGACTTATATTGGAAAAAAATCTTCTTCTCTGAAACTACAAGAGCCAGAGGTTTAATATTTTGCATTTACTATCAGCTTATGGTCCTTTACCAAGTTTGTTCAAATAGTGACCCTGAGGTCACATTTGGTCCCACCCCAGGGGTCACATGTTTACATAGACTTGTATAGGGAAAACTTAAAAATCTTCTCTGAAACTACAAGAGCCAGAGGTTTAATATTTTGCATTTACTATAAGCTTATGGTCCTACCAAGCTTGTTCAAATGGTGATCCTGAGGTCACATTTGGCCCCAACCTCGAGGAAATTTCAGGTCGGCCGGAAATTCAAGATGGCCGCCACGGCTAAAAATAATTTTTCAAAAAACAAGTCTGTAGCGACTACTTCCTGAAATCAAAATCAATCAGTATAGCTTCAAGGTCATTGACCCTCTTGTTAATTATTGTTTCCTGTTATTTCTTTTATTTAAGTTTTCTACAGTAAAGATTTTGCATGATTTCATAGACATATAGGGAAAACTTAGAATTATGGTCCTCTACCAAGTTTGTTCAAATGGTGACCACATTTGGCCCCGCCCGAGGGGTCAAATGTTTTACATAGAATTGTATAGGGTAATACTTAAAAAAAATATTCTTCTGAAACTACAAGAGCCAGAGGTTTAATATTTTGCATTTACTATAAGCTTATGGTCCTCTACCAAGCTTGTTCAAATGGTGATCGTGGGGTCACATTTTGGCCACCCCATGGGTCACATGTTTTGCATAAACTTATACAGGGATAAGCTTCAAAAATTTGTCTTCTCAGAAATATCTTGGTCAATTTTGACCAAACTTCACATGGATGATCCTTAGATGAATGTTTTTCAAATTTGTTAAAATAAGTTAAACGTGACACCCAAGATGGCCATCATAGACAAATCTTTGAATTACTTTTTGTACACTGGGAAGCTAGGTTCAAATCCCACTGGAGGTAAAAAATATAATCTTTTGTTAATTTTAAAGTTTGTATATTAAGAGTGTGCATGTTTAAACTGGACTTATATAGGGAAAACTTAAAAAATCTTCTTTTAAATTGTTCACATTGAGTTGTGGGTTTAAATTTCGGTTGAGGGTGTTATTGTGTTTTGCACTTGTAAAAAGGTATTGAAAGGAATTTAATGATGAAACCCCTTGATATAAGAGAGCCGTTTTTGCTTGTAGAGCGAGCATCCACAGGCCCCCTTGTTCTCATGTTCTTTATTATTATTAATGATCGCTAACCCCTGATCTATCAAGTTTGCTCATTTGAAGTTTGTATGTAGATATTTTGCATGTTTTTACATAGAATTACATAAGGAAAGACTTAAAAACATCTTCAATCAGCATTTGCGAGAGGACAATTTTTTCATCATTGCAAAGATCTTCAGGTGATCGATTTAGGGCCATTTTGGCCCTCTTATTGGCCCTCTTAAAATGGCCCTCTTGTTTTATATAATAGTTTCATTGGTTATGTTAATCTTTTTTTCTTTACTTATTTATTTTGCTCAAACTGTCTCGGCCTTTTTATTCAGTAGAGCGATACAGGTCCTCATGAGCCTCTTGTTTTTGATGTTAGGGTAATGATGGCGGGACACTTCAAAGGGTTCAAACTCGCGTTGTAAACCTAAGATTTGAGAAAAAAAATATTTTATTTTCCCCCCCATTTAATACAACATTTTCACCTTGAACATCTTTCATGGACATGTTCTGTGTGGTTCACTAAAAAACTAACACCTTACATTCATCGTTTGTGTTTTGGAGGAGAATTTTATGCGAGAAAGGTGGAAAAAAACATACTTTTTGGTAAGGGAAATGTGGCAGAATTTCTGCCCCAAACATATCGCCCCTAAAAAAACAACTTCATATTGTGAAACTATATATATTACAAGATTTGTTTTGTTACCATGCATTTATGACGTCTCCATTATTATGGACAGGCTATGACATAAAATGTTATAGGCAGTGGTGCATATCTAAGTCTTGGATCTTAAACGTACTAGAGGCAATCCGGAAGACTGATTAGTGTCATTCCAAATATAAATAAACTGATAATATGCTGCAGTTTCATGTGAAATGTGCAGATGCAGTATATCGAGCCTCAAGTTACCTTCGGTTTAATTATTTTTTATGGGAATGTTTGGTCTGGTAAACTAGCCGACTCCGCAGTTTTTTTTTGTTAAATCTTAAAGAAACTAACCCGCCAAATAACGGCAGAATTACACTATAAAACCCTTTATCAAAACTCTGTTCAGCTTATATAATAATGTACATGTGCAGATTAAAAGTATTGGTTCATTCAGGGGTTCTTAAAATACCCATGATTGAATATGCATAAAAGTCACTTTGGGGTTTGGGGTTTGGCTTGGCTGGTTGAAGCTGTTTATAGTGTGTCTATAGAGTTTGGATTCTCAAAATAAGTAAGTATATATTCCTCGTCATCAGCAGGTTTAGAAAAGATGTATATCTGTTGTAAAATTTGCCTGTTGATGGCAGGATAGAGACTTTAAATATTAATTGATATAGGGCGCATATTGCTGTCATTTCTACATATTATTCATTAAAAGTGTACCTCAGTCACAAAACAAGAATTAGTTATATTCTTAATGCAATGTTCGGAATTTCAGTCACATGGCACAAAGGCACATGACTTCAAGAACTAATCAGCCGCTGGTAGTCACAGAAGTATCAGCAATCACAAATTAACCAGTGTCAGTGTTTACAAATTGAGTTAAAGTATGCGTATTCGTTTGCCAAAAAAACGCAATCATTAGTGATATTCTGTACATAGACCATCTTGACTCATGCCTTGGAAGCTAGATCGGATTTCAAGGCTGCACGAACAAGTGTTGAATTGTTTACATTGTTAGCATGTGCGCGTAAGTTGAAACTAGTGTTACGATAGAAATATTTATTGTTTTCTGACAATCCCGTTTTTGAATTATATCAACAAACACGCTTTCATATTATTTTTTCTATAGTACCAAACAGATTAATAACATATCTTTCATTTGTTCAAGTTATAGTCTGACATTTAATAACATTTTTGTATTGTTTTTCATTCACATTGGGCACTGTTAAAATGATTATTTAATGTGCCAGCCTTTGATTGGTCTACTTATTTGGCTACTCGGAGATAGCTTGTGATCGTTAGGCAAATGTCTGGGTGAAACGGGCTATATGCAACTGAAACACATTCTAATGCTATGTACATTCATAATTCAATCGACCACAGTCCCTTTAATATAAATTAAGCAGTCCATTTGTCCTGCACCATTTAACTTTATTTTCTGTCTGCTATGTACATAGTATATATATAAAAAGATGAAGCTGCTGATAGTGTGATTGCTCAGGCTTGTACTGTTCTAGGAAGTTGTGTTGACTTCTATTGGTTTAATGTGAGTTACGCCTACTGATGATGTCACCCATATATTTCAACTAAGGTTGAGTGCACAATAATAGTTCCCTTCATCATCCTGTGCGATTGCATTTTTTTGGGAGGGACTGCGCTTCAGTAGTACTTTTAACCCTTAACCCGCTAACCACGACTTTAATAGCCTTTGCATCCATTGTTAACCCAGATCAGCCTGCGAGTAACTTTCAGGCTGATCAGGGTTTACCATGTCTGGCTGCTGATCAGTCATTTTTGCCATTCATTTTTGTAGAGGTTGTTTCCTCTATCACTATCAAGACCCAGAATCATATTATTTCTCTCCCATTAGAGGTTGTTTGCTCATCAATATCTAGACCCAGAATCATCTTATTTCTCTTCCTTTGAGGTGTTTGTCCCATCACAATCTTTACTCAGAATCATCTTATTTCTCTTCCCTTAGAGGTTGTTTGTCCCATCACAATCTAGACCCAGAATCACATAATTTCTCTTCCATTAGACTTAGAATCATCTCATTTCTTTTCCCTTTGAGGTTGTTTGTTACATCACAGTCTGGACCCAGAATCTTTTCATTTCTCCTCCCCTCTTTGCGTTTTTTCCCCAGTCTAGGCTAATGTGCTTGGAAGCATTATTTATCTTGAATGCATTGACCAGGATATATTCATCATTATTGCCTTAATGCGCTTTATTACTAGCTTGCTTTTCATTCGTTATTTGTCTATCTCCGGATGTAATGTGTCTACAGATCAGTACAAATATATCCATACATTACAATTCAGATTATTATGATAAACATGACTTTAAATAGTATTGTAGTTGATAACCTGCTAAGCTGTGACTGTCATTAAGTCATTCAAGTGTGTTGTAATAAATATCTTTATTGTAAGATGCGGTAAGGTGACCACGGCAGGGAGGTAGAAGTGTTTACGTGGCTCCATGCTTGGCTACTTATTGATAAGATCAACAAATCTAGAAGTAATGCCTCAGGCTAAGGAGGTTACAAAAAATAGTACTATCCATTAGAATTCTTATCTGACCCTCTTCTGTGTGGGTGAGTTTGATGTATCGTTACATAACATCGCTCATTCGTGACCAGTGTGCGGTTTACTGGACAAAAAACTTCTCATTTTCCTCCTGTGAACTATGATGAATTTGAAATTAAGTATTTTAAATAATGCAAATTCTGAATAATAGGTACATCACATGCATGCACGTGTTATGCAGAATGAACAAGTTTGCAAGTACTTTAACTAGGGTAACCAAAATAATCTGGTTATTAGATTGATAAATGTTGTTGGTGGGTTTAGTCAGTGGAGTAGGCGGCATCAGCTATCGATTAAAAAGTGAGAAATCTTTAAAAAAAACAACAACACTTATTTCTGCATAATTGTTAATATTGTTAGTCAAGGTCAATGAAAAACAAGGCTGTCTTTTTGGATAAACAGTTCATCATTTCATTACCTCCTTACTATTTAAGGAATTTCATATTTTTTATTTTTGGATATAAATTTAAAATACCATACTCTTTATGATCTTGACCTCAATGTCAAGGTTACTGAAGAACATGTTTGGTCCACAAAATGAGATTACGATCTTCATGAATTTAGCAGTCTGAACTAGAAATGTCTTTATTTATTCTAATTGAAAAATCATTTATACATTTCAGATCTTCAAGGTCACAATCAGGATCCGGATCAAGGTCAAGTTCACGATCTCGTTCAAGGTCAACAGAGAGGAAGAAAATTGTCGATTATTGAATACGATGCATGCTATTGCAACATTATGGATAAACACTGTTGAACAATACTACGATACAATGACAACGTTATATATGAATTAAGAATATGGGTACATTGTTTGAGTTATTGTGTTTTGTGGCCGTTTACTACATTGACTAACCTAGTAACAGCACACAATACTTGTCAAGTAATTAATACATAGACACCTGACCATCCTTGCGTATGTAAATGTGTATTTACCCTGTGGGTATTAAGGTCATACAGGACTCATTTAAAAGTCTGACGGGAAATACTTTCAGATTATTTGAATAAATAATCTAAATATATTCCTGTCTGGAATAGAACATAAATCTCTGGACAACAACCATTACACATCAGTGCCACTTAACTGGCTATTCCATGTTGATATATAAGTTAACCAATGTCATAGCTGTTTCTCTGTGAACAAAATTAATGTGTAAGTAATTGTAAGTAACTGATATGCATGGCACTGTTATGAGTGTTCTTGTTTTCTGGCAACTTATTCTTCCTACAATTTCACCGTGAAATTCAGAATTTGGCTTAAATTCTCTCAATTATTTCACCATGAAACTCAGAATCGGGCTCAAATTCTCCAAACTATTCCACTATATAACTCATAATTGGGCTTAAATTCTCCCAACTATTTCACCATGAAACTCATAATCGGGCTCAAATTCTCCCAACTATTCCACTATATAACTCATAATTGGGCTTAAATTCTCCCAACTATTTCACCATGAAACTCATAATCGGGCTCAAATTCTCCCAACTATTCCACTATATAACTCATAATTGGGCTCAAATTCTCCCAACTATTCCACTATATAACTCATACGAGGAACGTTCATTATATAATGCAACTACGGTAGCCGTCCTATTCACGTTTTGTGAGGTTTACACACGAAATTTGAAAATGATCTTATAGAATGAACCTTTAGCAGGGATGGAAACTAACGGTTGCCCGTTCGCCCGGGACGACTAAATTTCAAGCTGGGCGAGTAGATTTCATAAGTCGGTAGTCCGCCCGGGCGACTAGCTTTTTCGACAAGCTAAAGTCGATTTCCTCGACATTATTCGTCAATGCGGGATGAATAACATTTCAGTAGAAAACAACAACAAAGAACATATTTCTTATATAGTTTATAAAGCGATTAAATGCAGTAAATAGTCGCAACTCTGTTTATTCGACGATGAAATGCAATTTAAGTCAACCGGATATTGGGAAATTGACGCACTTCCGTTTTGGGACATTCTAAAATGCGGCTCCCGTTTTAATTTCACGGAGCGCGAACGTTACGGTATTTGATGTTATACAAATAACGAATCTTTAAGGGCACTAGTCAGCTTTTAGGGCCTTCAGGAAGGGGAATTGCAAAAAGTATGCTGTTTTCCTGTATTGTAGTTTAAATTTTTTCTAATATATATATAATAATTTTTTTAAGAGGGGAATTTTTCACAGGAAAAGGGTGAAATATAACATGCCAGAGTAACTGTAATGGCTATGATCAGACTGTAGTGAACTATAGAATATAAATATGCCTACCTGCCGACCCTAGAGCATGCATTAGGAAACACATCTTTTTTTTGTTTGGCCTAAATAAAGTAAATTTGTGTTAAAATCTTGTTTATTAATGTGTTTGTTAGTGTGTCGAAAAGAAAAATACAGAAAATCTGGGCTCATACATTTTCAGCTGGGCAACCAAAATCCAGAAGATGGTTGCCCGTTTGGGCAACCAAGCTTTAAAAGTTAGTTTCCATCCCTGCTTTAGTGACACTTTCTGAAAATTTTATTAAAATCATTGAAGATATAAGTCGATGATGACTGTTTGTTTGGGACCTATTCATATACACTGCCTTAAAAAGCGGCAGAAAAGTTTAATGAATTTGCAGAGGTTGTAATGTTGGATTCATAAAAAAATGCATTTTGCAGCAAAAAAAAATTATTCAAACTTTTGTTGTAACTAGAAGTATGTGTAAATATTACGTAAAAAATGTTTTCAATACAAAATATTGATATAGTCCAAGGCAAGAAATCCTGTTTTCTTGGAAATATAAAAGTCCTGAAAATATCAAATTCCAATAAAAATAATAGTCAAAATCAGTTTGAAGATATGACGGAAAATGGTTTTAAATATATGGGTAACGAATTGAAGGGATACTCTAAAGATTTAATATAAAATCAACAATTTTAGTTCAACCGCTCCAAAAATATTAAAGCCTGAAGTTGCTCTTCGCTTTTTTAGCTAAAATTTAAACAAAATTTTGTCGCACTGACAACATTTAAGGAGCAATAAACCCAAAAATAAACACATTACAAATAAAAACTACTAACAGTTTCATATGGAAGATATACAAGTTTGTGGTTTAGGCAAAAAAAGTCCTTATTGGCCGTCGAAATCAGATTTTTAGTCAAATTTTTTTTTTCCATTTTTGAAGTGTTCAGTATCATTTACATGTCTTAACAAAATGCCCTCAAAACACATTTTTTAGTGGATGGAAGTATCTGAAATTAATGGGGGGAAAGTTCATTTTAACATAATCGCTATCAATAACTACAACAATGGACCATAATTAAATTTTAGGACCATAGTTGCATTATATAATGAACGCCCCTCTTAATATGGCTTAAATTCTCCCAACTATTCCACTATATAACTCATAATCGGGCTCAAATTCTCCCAACTATTCCACTATATAACTCATAATTGGGCTTAAATTCTCCCAACTATTTCACCATGAAACTCGGAATCGGGCTTATATTCCACAGATAGTTGGACAGGTATTGTTGTCATGACCTGCATGAGGGAGAATTTTGATAATACATTTTGCCAGTTTGTCTTTAAACATATTTGGTTGGGAGGTAATATATAAATAAACTATTAAAGCCATAGAATTGTAATTACATTGTCTGCTGATAACTACAGACAAATGTTTGTAATTTAGTGTGATATATTAGAGAGAATAGGAGGTCTCAATAAAAGCTCCCTCTATGAGGGAAATGTATATTGTGTAATTGTTGCTATTTGATATGGTTTACATGCTATTAATCGTATTGCACTCTAGCAACATCATACTGTGGTGTGTGTGGTTCCTGCACAAATAAGGACAATGCCCCTCCTGGCAACGGGGGAGAATTGGCCAAGAATTCATGTTTATTTTGCTATTTTTTGTCATGCTTAAGGCCTTCATCGTGTCCACTGTTTTGTTCAGGTGCCACTTGAGTGGTGGTAAAAACAATGACCATGGCTCCACCGAAAAGCGAAGAGTTTGCAACAGAATTTGCAGCAGCTGTGCTTGCAGGCGAGAATGTGCTAAGCATATTCTGCATATGTTATTTCAACGTAGTGGGCGGTGGCCAGGTTCATTCCTGTTGGCGCCATGTGTTGAATTTGTATTAATGTGCTGTAAAAAACGCAACAACTATTAATCTTATTGTATGAAACGTCATGTCTGTTGACGAGCATACTGTCATTGTTCTAGTGGTCACTTTCTGCATTCCAAACAAACCTTGGTAATGTTCACGGTGCCGCATATGGATCGTCTGACTTCTCAAAGCGTTAACATGTTTATACAGGATTATTTATGAGATTGCACAATTGTCTTGTACTTTTATATTAAGTTCACAAGTTGCTTACATTCAATCTGTGTTGAAAATCAATTCTTACAGAACAGATGAACTGATTGCTGCAGACCGTTATTAAATAACATATTGTTATAAGGATTTTTGCAAACAACTATTACATTACAGATGTTATTAATAGTTATTGTAGACAATTGGCTTAGTATTTATGTTGTGTTTGTGTTGAGGAAGCCAACATATGTCTTCTCCATTTTTTGTGTATGTTTGGAAAAAATGTCAAATTTTGACCATGAGTTTATGAAATATAGTATGGACATATTCTTTGCAAATCTGACCTTCATGTTGCAGCTATATTTTAAAGAGGCATTGTTCTATCTATCAAATGTTAAATACTGAACTACTTCAATAATACAGTTCTGATGTTGTTCAACAAAACAACTAAAGCAAAAATAGGTTCACTAGCAGATGACATATATGGTTCACTAGCAGACGACATATGTATAGTGGTGTTTACACTTCTATTATTACTTGTGCACATTTGTTAAAGGGACACACGGTAATCCGAAGTTTTTATCAGGTATTAAAATTAGTGTCTGGATTTATTAATCTAGTATCAGTTCGACCCCTCCATTGTTTCAGGTGCCATCTCGCTCAAATCATTAGAGCAATGACAGAAAAATAATAATTGAATTGAATATTGTTTAACGGCTCATCAACACAGTATAGGTTATTTAGAGCCGCCCCAGAGAGAGGGGAAGGATACATAGGAATCCGGGAAACTGCCCTACTCTTATTATCGAATAGATTCCCATGGTTCTTTGACGTGCTCGGAGGAAAGACCTATACACGGGACCGCCCGGTTTACGTCCCCATCCGACGGACGGGGCTAACGGAAAGTGTCTTGCCCAAGAACACACCTACGGAACTCAGTCGCAGCATGGAGGATTGAACCTGGGGCCTCCGGTTACAAATCCGCTGCGCTACCGACTGCGCCACGCCAGCCCTCATAAACGTGGCTCCAGCGTAAATGGAGTGTCTACAATAGAATTTGCAGCAACTCTGCAGTTCTGCAGGTGAGAAGGTTCTTGGCTCATTCTCCATATTTTGTCTCGATGTAAATGGAGGATGTGCCTGGCTTGTTCATTCCTGTTAGGCGCCATATAACCTTAAAACCCAATTGAATTTGTCATATTCTACCATAAGTTTTAATGTATTATTGGTGCAATATAATCAATACTCAGTAATATGCAAAAACAATTTGCTTTATACTATTCTTAAACTTAAAATAAATGATTAAACAAATGTTGAAAACAAACAGGACACCATGAGTTTTTAAAAAAAAAATCAAGATTGTCGTATGTCCCTTTAAGTTATATATGGGAAAGAATGGAACAATCAACATGTCTTCAAATATGTAATATATTTTTAGCTCTACTGATCAGAGATCAGCAGAGCTTATGCCGTGGTGCGGCGTCCGTCGTCTGTCCGTAAACTTTTATTTGTAGCGATAACTCCTCTGAAACTTCTGGATGGATATTCATGAAACTTTACAGAAATGTTGCCCATAAAGTCTAGTTGATCCTAGCAAAAATTCATGTTGATGTGAAATCCAAGATGGCCGCCAAAGCTAAAAATAGAGTTTTAAAATACCAGTTTGTAGCGACTACTTCTTGAAAACTATAAGTGATATTGATATGGGACTTTTTCTAAAATGATCAGCATGACATGATGTTGATCCTTGTCAAAAATCGTTTTGATTCAACGTTAAACATGGCTGAGCGGCCATCTTTGTTTACATAGAGTTATATAGTTAAAACTTGTAGCGACTACTCCTCTGAAACTACTTGGCGGATTGTCATGAAACTTTACAGGAATGTTGCTCTTGATGTCTAATTGATCCTAGCAAAATTTCAGATCTGCCAGAAATTCAAGATGGCCGTCACAGCTAAAAATAGATTTTTAAAAAAAAATAAGTTTGTAGCGACTACTTCTTGAAAACTATAAGTGATATTGATATGGGACTTTTTCTAAAATGATCAGCATGACATGATGGTTATCCGAGTCGAAAATTATTTTGATTCGACGTTAAACATGGCTGCCAGTGACCATCTTTGGTTACATAGAGTTATATAGTAAAAACTTGTAGCGACTACTCCTCTGAAACTACTTGACGGATGTTGATGAAACTTCACAGGAATGTTGCTCTTGATGTCTAGTTGATCCAAGAAAAATTTCAGGTCGGCCGGAAATTCAAGATGGCCACCACAGCTAAAAATAGATTTAAAATAAATAAGTTTGTAGCGACTACTTCTTCAAAACTATAAGAGATATTGATATGGGACTTTTTCTAAAATGATCAGTATGACATGATGTTGGTCCTTGTCGAAAATTGTTTTGATTTGACTTTAAACATGACTGCCAGCGGCCATCTTTGTTTACATAGAGTTATATAATGAAAACTTGTAGCGACTACTCCTCTGAAACTACTTTACGGATTTTCATGAAACTTCACAGGAATGTTGCTCTTAATGTCTAATTGATCCTAGCAACATTTCAGGTCCGGCCGGAAATTCAAGATGGCCGCCATGGTTAAAAATAGATTTTCAGAAAACAAGTCTGTAGCGACTACTTCCTGAAATCAAAATCAATAAGTAGAGCTTCAAGGTCATTGACCTCTTGTTTTTTTTAATTTTATTATTTATTTTTTGCTATTTTTTTTCATTTATTTTTTTTCATTTAATTTTTTAATTTTTAAAAAAAAAAGTTAATTTGTTTGAATATATTTTTTTTAACAATTTTTTCTTATTTTTTTTTTTTTTTTTAAATTTTTTTTTCTTATTTTTAAAATTTTTTTTTTAATTCTTTTTTAGCTCTGTTGGACCAGTCAGAACAGTAACAGAGGAGTTATGGCTCTTGATTTAGTTAAATATGCTTTATTTTGCCTTGTTAATACAGTAGGGCCTTCATTTTTCATCTGATCTTTACCGAACTTTAACAGATTCTTTAGTTATGGCCCTTGATTTAGTTCAAAAGATGTTTTTTGCCCGAAACTTCCGAAAAAACGTAAATGGCAGTCACTCGCTTCATTGATGTTATAAGAGCCATGTTAGCCAGTAGAGCGTCCACAGGCCCTCTTGGGCCTCTTGTTTATTAAGTGTAATACAATTCAAAAATAACATAATCTTAAATATACATTACTTTTAACACCTGAAATATCAATATAAACAAAAGAAGTTTGGAGTAATAAAACAACTCCGATTTTGAGTATATTATATTCTCAGAATGTAGAACGAAAAACTGTGAAGTGTTTGTATTTTGTATGAATCTGCACTGCCTACCAAATGGTATTTTATACTTTCTGTAGAAATTCTAAGATAATTGGAGTGTTTGCATGGCAGTCTATTGTCTGTTATTATTGTTAATGAGACATATACATTATGTGCTGTAAGTCTGCATTAAAATTTTAATAAAATCATGTTAAAAACATTGTTGTTGCCTTGAGTTTTGAAAAACCACGTTGAAAAGCGAATAGTGTTTATTTTTATGGGTAAATTAGTGGTAAGGCTGTTCTAGTACAAACTTCTGTCCATCTTACTGTCTACGTATTAATATTGGCGGTGGATTTATTTTGCCTATATTGGCGGTCAAGGTCGGAAGCGCTAAAATAAATCCACCGCCAATATTACTCCAACCCTGAAGCTTAAGAAGATCATAAAAACCAACAGAAATGAATTGCCATGCTTTTAATTTCAATATACATAGCTAATTTACAAACAATAGGGAGAACTAATTAATGAAGATACAAGCAGTGATTTGCTGTTTATCATCTAATCCTATTATCTGCAATTGCTTTGAACAGTGAATAAATATAGTTATATCTTTTTTAAACCCGTGTTTTGTTATCTTCATAATATAAGTTTAACAGTATATAAAATAATGTATAAATGCGTTTTTGCGCTCCCTGTTTTGTATTATATTGCTAAACACACTATAACCAAATCGTCCCTATGATAATTATTCACACCTTCAGTTTATTTTTTATTTTTAGCAATTATCGAGCGTGTTTAGTTTGGCTTTATTCAAATTGACAATGTAGGAAAAGTGGAAATCGTTCACCATCATAATAACGTTTCTCTGCTCTCTCTATATAATGACAGTTTAACTATCAGGATCTAACAGTATCTTAAATATTAAGTCTGTTTACTAATGAGTGAGTACCACAGTTATTTTATGACCAGTTTTGACTCCTACTACAATTCAAAGAACTGTTTGATGAGTTACTTTTGCCATTTTAAAGTTAACTGACAAATCTTGAAGGTAAAAAGAAGCTAAAAGTTTTTTAATTTGGCGGAAAACACATTGATCCGCCAAATATAATCACCGCCAACATATCCATTTTCAAAAAACGCCAAATTTTGCATCTGCCAAATAAAATCTGTATACAGTACAACAAAAATGTCCATGGGTATGGCACATTCTGTCCATCTTGTACAACAAAAATGTCCAGAGATAAGGCACATTCTTTCCATCTTGTACAACAAAAATGTCCATGGGTAAGGCACTTCTGTCCATCTTGTACAACAAAACTGTTCCTGTCCTGTCATCTGTCCTTCAAGTACAACAAAAATGTCCCTGTCCTGTCCATTGGTAAGGCACATCTCTCCATCTTGTATAACAAAAATGTACATGTCCTGTCCATTGGTAAGGCACATTCTGTCCATATTGTACAACAAAGGTGTCCCTGTCCTGTTCATGGGTAAGGCACTACTCCTTACCAATGGTTCAACAAAAATGTCCCTGTCCATGGATAAGGCACATTCTGTCCATCTTGTACAACAAAAATGTCCCTTTCCTGTCCATTGGTAAGGCACATTCTGTCCATCTTGTACAACAAAAATGTCCCTTTCCTGTCCATTGGTAAGGCACATTCTGTCCATCTTGTACAACAAAAATGTCCCTTTCCTGTCCATTGGTAAGGCACATTCTGTCCATCTTGTACAACAAAAATGTCCCTTTCCTGTCCATTGGTAAGGCACATTCTGTCCATCTTGTACAACAAAAATGTCCCTTTCCTGTCCATTGGTAAGGCACATTCTGTCCATCTTGTACAACAAAAATGTCCCTTTCCTGTCAATTGGTAAGGCACATCTGTCCATCTTGTACAACAAAAATGTCCCTGTCCTGTCCATTGGTAAGGCACATTCTGTCCATCTTGTACAACAAAAATATCCCTGTCCTTTCCATTGGTAAGGCACATTCTGTCCATCTTGTACAACAAAAATGTCCCTGTCCTGTCCATTAGTAAGGCACATTTTGTCCATCTTGTACAACAAAAATGTCCCTTTCCTGTCAATTGGTAAGGCACATTCTGTCCATCTTGTACAACAAAAATGTCCCTGTCCTGTCCATTGGTAAGGCGGATCTGTCCGTGTGGATCAGGGGGCCCCACTTGTTTCCGGGAAAAAGAATAGGGCGACTGCAGATCCAATTTGAGGGGTATGCAGAGGGTTAAAACCCCCTAAATTCATGTTCATTTCATCATTTTTAACTCTACTGGCCAAAGGCCAGACGAGCTTATGCGATCACTTTTCGTCCGTCATCTGTTAGCAATTTTATAAAATCGACATCCTCTCTGAAACCACTTAAAGGAGTTTGATGAAACTTTATCACAATGTTACTTAGGAGGCCCCCTCTCAGATTTGTTTTTTTCATGGCCGCCAGTCATCCAAGATGGCGGCCATAGCTAAAATTAGGGCAAATTTAGGGAAATTTCAAACAACATCTCTGAAACCACTTGTTCCATTCTAGTGAAATATCATATACATGTTCCTTGGGTTGGCTTCTATCAAGTTTGTGTTTTTTGTTATTGTCGAATAATCAAAATGGCCGCCATGTCAACCCAAAATTTACATAGAGTTATATAGGAAAAGGCTAAAAATGACATCTTCTCTGAAACCGCTTGAAAGACTTTTATGAAACTTAATCACAATGATCTTTGGGATAGTCCTCCTCAGATTTGTGTTTTTCACGGCCGTCATTCATCCAAGATGGCCGCCATGGCTAAAATTAGGTCAAATTTAAAGAAATTTCAAACAACATCTCCGAAACCACTTAATCCATTCCAGGGAAATATCATATACATGTTCCTTGTGTTGGCCTCTGTCAAATTTGTGTTTTTTGTTATCTTCGAATAATCAAAATGGCCGCCACAACGACCCAAAGTTTACATAGTGTTATATAGGAAAAGGATAAAAATGACATCTTCTCTGAAACCTCTTTAAGGATTTTGTTGAAGATTTATCACAATGATCTTTGGGATAGTGCGCCTCAGATTTGTGTCTTTGCAGTCGCCAGTTATCCAAGATGGCCACCATGGCTAAAAATAGGTCAAATTTAAGGAAATTTCAAAAGACATCTCCAAAACCTCTTATTCCATTCTAATGAAATATCATATACACGTTCCTTAAGTTGGTCTCTATCAAATTTTTGTATTTCGTTATCGTCGACCCAAAGTTTACATAGAGTTATAGAGGAAAAGGTTAAATATGACATCTTCTCTGAAACCTTTTGAAGGATTTTGTTGAAACTTTATCACAATGGTTGGCGTCTATTAAGTTTGTGTTTTTTGTTTTCTTCCAATAATCAAAATGGCCGCCGTGGTGACCCAAAGTTTATATAGTTTATTAAGGCTAAATATGACATCTTCTCTGAAACTGCTTGAAGGAGTTTGATGAAACTTAATCACAATGGTCTTTAGGGATGTTCCCTTCAGATTTTTGTTTCTCGTGGCCGCCAGTTTTCCAAGATGGCCACCGTGTCTAAAACTAGGTAAAAATTAAGGAAACCACATGCCACACACATAATTATTAGATTTGTGATGAATTGCATTATATTCACAGTTGAGAGGTTATGTTGACTAAAAAAGGAAGAAACACAAAAATTCAAGGCAATGCCTAACTATTAATAATATTTTACCATGTATTTTATGTAAATGCTTGATACAAACTTCAAGATTAAGGTGTAATATTTAGTAATGTCATCTTTGATATTACCTCCCTCGTTCGTTTTGTAAATGCGTAAATTTATTAGCAATCTTGCCAAGTTAACAAATTGTTATAATATTAATAAGTAACTTAATATGCTCTAATAGTCAAGTTCCTAAAAAACACAAAAAGACTGCCTCACACTTCAATAAATAAATCCATAATTGTTTTTTCTTCCTACAATTTTTCTCAAACACATGACAATGCATCTCTCAGTAGAAACCAAACCACAATCATCAACTCCCTTCAGTCCTCTTTCTTCCTACTTCAATCCTCTTTTTTTTCTCTCCCCTTACTTCCCCTTTCGTTACTTCCCCTCCAATCCTCTTTTTGTGCCACCCTGTGTGGTTCCTGACCAAAGGATAGGGTCACTGCAGATCCCGTTAGAGGGGTAGGCAGCCCCCACCCCCAAAATTCATGTTCGTTTATCTTCTTTCGTTTTTTCATGCTCATTAACGGTCTTCATTATGACCCCTGCATTGTTTCAGGTGCCATCTCGCTCAGATCACTAGAACAGTGGCACAAAAACAATAAACATGGCTCCAGTGTAAATAACATGTCTGCAATAGAATTTGCAGCAACTCTGAAAAGGTTCTAGGCACATTCTCCATGTTTCATCTCTCTAAATGGAGGATGAGCCTGCCATGTTAATTCCTGTTAGGCGCCATATAACCTCTCATGTGTTGCTGCGCCTTAAAATCCATTTCAATTCTTTCTATGCTGCCACAACAAAGCTGTGGGACATACAATTTACCCCTGTCCATCCGTCCATGCATCCATCGGTGCAAATAAAACACATGACAGCACATCTCTCAATGGAAACCAAAACACAACTCCCTTTAGTCCTATTTCTTACTAACGTTATTTCCCCTCCATCCATAAAAGCGCACACACAACAAACAAGGTTCAGATGCATGCATCCCTCTCGTATTGCATTTGTACATGTTCTCATTTTAACAATTAATATTCAAAGTTTTTTCCTATGCATTTGAGCAAAACTTGTATATTGACACTTTATCGACAAAAAGGTCTCTAGACTAAGCCATATTTACCGTTTTTAGTAACACCCTTCTTTCCTCAGGGACAAAAACATTTGTTGTACATGCTGAAACACATAATACTTCTTAACATAGTTTTTCACAGCAAACATGTAAATGGGAGATGAGCCTGGCATGTTCATCCCTGTTTGCCACCATATAACCTTTCTTGTGTTTGTGCACCGTAAAACCCCAATTTTTTAATTCAGTTTTCACAGCAAAACCTGTAGCTCTCACAACTAAACGAATATTCATAAACGTCTGTTTTCACGCATATTGGCTCTCCTAGCATAGTTCACATTGGGGCCATTATTTAGTAACTCTGTAACTATGGTTTCAGTGTTTTTCACCACACCAAATAGAATCTCTATTTCACTAAACGAAGATATGCTGTCACATATCCACCTCATCTTGACTCATTCATTAAATTTTTTCACTTACACTTTCCTAATAACAAATAGCAAATATTCAAGTCATGTACAAAAACTAAAGACAGCATTAGTTTTAAAGCAATAAAGACTTCCATGTTGGATATAGACTGTCATCCATTTCAGTTTCAAATTCAACAATAAGCCATCATTTTCAAACTATTTAGTAATGTCATCTTTGATATTACCTGCCTCGTTCGTTTTTTGTAAATGCGTATCTTGCCAAGTTAACAAATAGTTTTAAATATAAACATGTAACTTAATATGCTCTAATATTCAAATTCCTAAAAAACACAAAAAGACTCTGCCTCACACTTCAATAAACAAATCCATAATTGTTTTTTCTTCCTATAGTTTTTTTCAAACACATGACAATGCATCTCTTAACAGAAACCAAACCACAATAATCAACTCCCTTCAGTCCTCTTTCTTCCTACCATTACTTCCCCTTCACTCATGCTCATTAACGATCTTCATCATGACCCCTGCATTGTTTCAGGTGCCATCTCACTCAGATCGCTAGAACAGTGGCACAAAAACAATAAATATGGCTCCAGCGTAAATAACATGTCTACATTAGAATTTGCAGCAACTCTGAAAAGGTTCTAGGCACATTCTCCATGTTTCATCTCTCTAAATGGAAGATGAGCCTGGCATGTTCATTCCTGTTAGTCGCCATATAACCTTTCATGTGTTGCTGCGCCTTAAAATCCATTTCAATTCTTTCTATGCCGCCACAACAAAGCCACGGGACATACACTGTTACCCCATGTCCATCTGTCCATGCATCCATCTGTGCAAATAAAACACATGACACCGCATCTCTCAATGGAAACCAAAACACAACTCCCTTTAGTCCTCTTTCTTACTATATATATTAAACGTTATTTGCCCTCCATTCCTCTTTCTTCTTTCTGATACTTCACCTCCAATCCTCTTGTTATGCCCCCACAACAAAGCTTAGGGAGCATATAGTGTTACCCCTGTCCTTCCATGCAATAAATTGTGTCCCAACTCTAACTAGGCTATCAGATCTAATCCTTGCTCAAATATTAAGCAATAGCAGGGACATCAATATCCCATGGACCCATTTCTAATTTCCTTACATTTCTTAGGACTTCTTCTTATTTTCACAATAACTCTGAGAAACTAAAACTATCAAGTTTAGTTAATGCACTATTCTGATCAATTAACTCACTACAATACAAAAGCACAAGAAAAACTCGTGATTCTTAGTGCACTTATATTAAAACTAAAATACAATCGACATTAATTATGATCAGTCTGATACTATGATTATTACAGCTGTTCATTTTTGTTTACCTTTACAAAACATTAAAACAAAACCATTATACTTGGCATTTTGTGTACTGTTCTTTGTTAAAACCAATATATTATATTCATTGTTGAACCAAATTACAGAACTTTCTTCCAGGTTTGTGTGTGTGTCAGTCCATTAATCTGTCTGTAAATGCTTTCACTCTATGTGCTTTATCATCCAATCTTTGCCAAACTTTTTATCCCCCACAACCTGAATATAGTGATACCGTCTGTCCGTACATCCATCCCATTTCATGTATGCTTCATAATATATATCGAAAAAACAACCAGCTAGCTTACAGAACATCTGTCGTTCTACCAGTATGCCTGCCCTTGTACGATCACTGCCCATACACTGACTGTTAACTAATATCAATGAATACTCGGACAAGTTCGAAATGAGTAACAGCACAGTTGTGGTCCATTTAATCTTTACAAAACTTGCACAGATTGTTAATATCAATGAAAGCTCCGACGAGTTCGAAAACCAGCCAAATACAATCGGTAACAGAAGAGTTTTGGCCCTTGTTTTTCTGAAAAAGCTATATTCTGCCTTGTGAACACTCTAGCACCTTCATTTATAAGCATTTATAATTTGATAGTTACCAAACTTACAAAGACTGTAAATATCAATGTAAGCTCAGACAAGCTTGAAAACCAGGCAAATTCGGTTACTAACACTGCAGTTATGGCCCTTCATTTAGTTAAAAACGCTGTATTTTGCCTGATTAAGAAGATCGGGCTTTCATTTAGCCAGATTTTAATAAAACTCCACAGATCATCAGTACCAAATCTAGTTATGTATATCATCACCATGTTCCGCTTGAATGATTTTTGCCTGATTTGTGGCCTTTTAAAGGTTTTACTACACAAACTTTATCTGGACTATTTCTCTTGAACACTTGCCTGGATTTCAACAAAACTGCAGGGATGATCAGTACCAAGTTAGTTATGCATATCATCGCCATATTTCGGTTGAAAGATTTTTGGCAGAGTTATGACCCTTTAAAGGTTTTTAATACACAAGTTTTGGCCGGACTACTTCTCCTGAACCCCTGGCCAGATTTCGGTGAAATCTTGTAGGAATGATCAGTAGTGTTGTTGATTTGATCGATCATCGATCAGTTATGCCTTTGATCTGATCAATCATTTACAATTATTCATGATCAACTTGACTCGGTTGTTGAAAATTATTAATCATTCTCTTGTACTAAAATATACAAGAAAATAAAACCAGTTACAGTTTTGCAACATATCATCACATGTTTATAGCGGGTAACACAAGCTTTGTACCTACTACTTCTCCTGATCTCCCGATAAGAGCTGTTTTACACTGTAGAGTGTCTACAGGTCCTCTTGTTTGTTAATGCGTTCATGCTCATTAAGGTCTTCATAATGACCCCTGCATTGTTTCAGGTGCCATCTCGCTCACATCACTAGAGCAATGGCAGAAAAACAATAAACTTGGCTCCAGCATAAATGGAGTGTCTACAATAAAATTTGCAGCAACTCTGCAGTTCTGCAGGTGAGAGGTTCTAGGCCCATTCTCCATATTTTATCTTGATGTACATGGAGGATGAGCCTGGCATGTTCATTCCTGTTAGGCGCTATATAACCTTTCATGTGTTGGTGTGCTTTAAAACCCAATTCAATTCATACAACAAAAATATCCCTGTCCTGTCCATTGGTAAGGCACATCTGTCCATCTTGTACAACAGAAATGTCCATTTCCTGTCCATTGGTAAGACACATCTGTCCATCATGTACAACAAAAATGTCTCTGTCCTGTCCATTGGTAAGGCACATCAATCCATCTTATACAACAAAAATGTCCCTGTCCAGTCCATGGGTAAGCACATTCTGTCCATCTTATACAACAAAAAATGTCCCTGTCCTGTCCATTGGTAAAGCACATCTGTCCATCTTGGACAACAAAAAGGTCACTGTCCTGTCCATTGGTAATTAAGGCACATTCTGTCCATCTTGTACAAAAAAATATTCCTTTAATATCCATTGGTAAGGAACATCTCTCCATCTGGTACAACAAAAATGTCCCTGTCCTATCCATTGGTAAGGCATAACTCTCCATCTTGTACAACAAAAATGTCCCTTTCCTGTCCATTGGTAAGGCACATTCTGTCCATCTTGTACAACAAAACTGTTCCTGTCCTGTCATCTGTCCATCTTGTATAACAAAAATATCCCTGTCCTGTCCATTGGTAAGGCACATCTCTCCACCTTGTAGAACAAAAATGTCCCTGTCCTGTCCATGGGTAAGGCACATTATGTCCATTTTGCACAACAAAAATGTCCCTTTCCTGTCCATCGGTAAGGCACATCTCTCCACCTTGTATAACAAAAATATCCCTGTCCTGTCCATTGGTAAGGCACATCTCTCCACCTTGTTGAACAAAAATGTCCCTTTCCTGTCCATTGGTAAGACACATCAGTCTGTCCATCATGTACAACAAAAATGTCCCTGTCTTGTCCATTGGTAAGGCACATTCTGTCCATCTTGTACAACAAAAATGTCCCTGTCCTGTCCATTGGTAAGGCACATTCTGCCCATTTTGTACAACAAAAATGTCCCTTTCCTGTCCATGTATAAGGCACATTCTGTTCATCTTGTACAACAGAAATGTCCGTTTCCTGTCCATTGGTAAGACACATCGGTCCATCATGTACAACAAAAATGTCTCTGTCCTGTCCATTTGTAAGGCACATCTCTCCATCTTATAAACAAAAATGTCCCTGTCCTGTCCATGGGTAAGGCACATTCTGTCCATCTTGTACAACAAAAATATCCCTGTTCTGTCCATTGGTAAGGCACATCTGTCCATCTTGGACAACAAAAAGGTAACTGTCTTGTCCATTGGTAATTAAGGCACATTCTGTCCATATTGTACAAAAAAAATGTCCCTTTAATATCCATTGTTAAGGAACATCTCTCCATCTGGTACAACAAAAATGTCCCTTTCCTGTCCATTGGTAAGGCACATTCTGTCCATCTTGTACAACAAAACTGTTCCTGTCCTGTCATTTGTCCATCTTGTATAACAAAAATAGCCCTGTCCTGTCCATTGGTAAGGCACATCCCTCCACCTTGTATAACAAAAATGTCCCTGTCCTGTCCATGGGTAAGGCACATTCTGTCCATCTTGCACAACAAAAATGACCCTTTCCTGACCATTGGTAAGACACATTCTGTCCATCTTGCACAACAAAAACGTCCATGTCTTGTCCATTGGGTCTATCTTGTACAACAAAAATGTCTCTTCCCTGTCCATTGGTAAGGCACTTCTGTCCATCTTGTACAACAAAACTGTCCCTGTCTTGTCCATTGGTAAGGCACATTCTGTCCGTCTTGTACAACACAAATATCCCTGTCCTGTCCATTGGTAAGGCACATTCTGTCCATCTTGTACAACAAAAACATTTCTGTTTTGTCCATTGGTAAGGCACATTCTGTCCATCTTGTACAACAAAAATATCCCTGTCCTGTCCATTGGTAAGGCACATTCTGTCCATCTTGTACAACAAAAAAGTCCCTGTCTTGTCCATTGGTAAGGCACTTCTCTCCACCTTGTAGAACAAAAATGTCCCTGTCCTGTCCATGGGTAAGGCACATTATGTCCATCTTGCACAACAAAAATGTCCCTGTCCTGTCCATTGGTAAGGCACATCTCTCCACCTTGTATAACAAAAATATCCCTGTCCTATCCATTGGTAAGGCACATCTCTCCACCTTGTAGAACAAAAATTTCCCTTTCCTGTCCATTGGTAAGACACATCAGTCTGTCCATCATGTACAACAAAAATGTCCCTGTCTTGTCCATTGGTAAGGCACATTCTGTCCATCTTGTACAACAAAAATATCCCTGTCCTGTCCATAGTAAGGCACATTCTGCCCATCTTGTACAACAAAAATGTCCCTTTCCTGTCCATGTGTAAGGCACATTCTGTCCATCTTGCACAACAGAAATGTCCGTTTCCTGTACATTGCTAAGACACATTTGTCCATCATGTATAACAAAAATGTCTCTGTCCTGTCCGTTGGTAAGGCACCTCACATCTCTGCATCTTATAAAACAAAAATGTCTCTGTCCTGTCCGTTGGTAAGGCACATCACATCTCTGCATCTTATAAAACAAAAATGTCCCTGTCCTGTCCATGGGTAAGGCACATTCTGTCCATCTTGTACAACAAAAATGTCCAGAGATAAGGCACATTCTTTCCATCTTGTACAACAAAAATGTCCATGGGTAAGGCACTTCTGTCCATCTTGTACAACAAAACTGTTCCTGTCCTGTCATCTGTCCTGTCATCTGTCCTTCAAGTACAACAAAAATGTCCCTGTCCTGTCCATTGGTAAGGCACATCTCTCCATCTTGTATAACAAAAATGTACATGTCCTGTCCATTGGTAAGGCACATTCTGTCCATATTGTACAACAAAGGTGTCCCTGTCCTGTTCATGGGTAAGGCACTACTCCTTACCAATGGTTCAACAAAAATGTCCCTGTCCATGGATAAGGCACATTCTGTCCATCTTGTACAACAAAAATGTCCCTTTCCTGTCCATTGGTAAGGCACATTCTGTCCATCTTGTACAACAAAAATGTCCCTTTCCTGTCCATTGGTAAGGCACATTCTGTCCATCTTGTACAACAAAAATGTCCCTTTCCTGTCCATTGGTAAGGCACATTCTGTCCATCTTGTACAACAAAAATGTCCCTTTCCTGTCCATTGGTAAGGCACATTCTGTCCATCTTGTACAACAAAAATGTCCCTTTCCTGTCCATTGGTAAGGCACATTCTGTCCATCTTGTACAACAAAAATGTCCCTTTCCTGTCAATTGGTAAGGCACATCTGTCCATCTTGTACAACAAAAATGTCCCTGTCCTGTCCATTGGTAAGGCACATTCTGTCCATCTTGTACAACAAAAATATCCCTGTCCTTTCCATTGGTAAGGCACATTCTGTCCATCTTGTACAACAAAAATGTCCCTGTCCTGTCCATTAGTAAGGCACATTTTGTCCATCTTGTACAACAAAAATGTCCCTTTCCTGTCAATTGGTAAGGCACATTCTGTCCATCTTGTACAACAAAAATGTCCCTGTCCTGTCCATTGGTAAGGCGGATCTGTCCGTGTGGATCAGGGGGCCCCACTTGTTTCCGGGAAAAAGAATAGGGCGACTGCAGATCCAATTTGAGGGGTATGCAGAGGGTTAAAACCCCCTAAATTCATGTTCATTTCATCATTTTTAACTCTACTGGCCAAAGGCCAGACGAGCTTATGCGATCACTTTTCGTCCGTCATCTGTTAGCAATTTTATAAAATCGACATCCTCTCTGAAACCACTTAAAGGAGTTTGATGAAACTTTATCACAATGTTACTTAGGAGGCCCCCTCTCAGATTTGTTTTTTTCATGGCCGCCAGTCATCCAAGATGGCGGCCATAGCTAAAATTAGGGCAAATTTAGGGAAATTTCAAACAACATCTCTGAAACCACTTGTTCCATTCTAGTGAAATATCATATACATGTTCCTTGGGTTGGCTTCTATCAAGTTTGTGTTTTTTGTTATTGTCGAATAATCAAAATGGCCGCCATGTCAACCCAAAATTTACATAGAGTTATATAGGAAAAGGCTAAAAATGACATCTTCTCTGAAACCGCTTGAAAGACTTTTATGAAACTTAATCACAATGATCTTTGGGATAGTCCTCCTCAGATTTGTGTTTTTCACGGCCGTCATTCATCCAAGATGGCCGCCATGGCTAAAATTAGGTCAAATTTAAAGAAATTTCAAACAACATCTCCGAAACCACTTAATCCATTCCAGGGAAATATCATATACATGTTCCTTGTGTTGGCCTCTGTCAAATTTGTGTTTTTTGTTATCTTCGAATAATCAAAATGGCCGCCACAACGACCCAAAGTTTACATAGTGTTATATAGGAAAAGGATAAAAATGACATCTTCTCTGAAACCTCTTTAAGGATTTTGTTGAAGATTTATCACAATGATCTTTGGGATAGTGCGCCTCAGATTTGTGTCTTTGCAGTCGCCAGTTATCCAAGATGGCCACCATGGCTAAAAATAGGTCAAATTTAAGGAAATTTCAAAAGACATCTCCAAAACCTCTTATTCCATTCTAATGAAATATCATATACACGTTCCTTAAGTTGGTCTCTATCAAATTTTTGTATTTCGTTATCGTCGACCCAAAGTTTACATAGAGTTATAGAGGAAAAGGTTAAATATGACATCTTCTCTGAAACCTTTTGAAGGATTTTGTTGAAACTTTATCACAATGGTTGGCGTCTATTAAGTTTGTGTTTTTTGTTTTCTTCCAATAATCAAAATGGCCGCCGTGGTGACCCAAAGTTTATATAGTTTATTAAGGCTAAATATGACATCTTCTCTGAAACTGCTTGAAGGAGTTTGATGAAACTTAATCACAATGGTCTTTAGGGATGTTCCCTTCAGATTTTTGTTTCTCGTGGCCGCCAGTTTTCCAAGATGGCCACCGTGTCTAAAACTAGGTAAAAATTAAGGAAACCACATGCCACACACATAATTATTAGATTTGTGATGAATTGCATTATATTCACAGTTGAGAGGTTATGTTGACTAAAAAAGGAAGAAACACAAAAATTCAAGGCAATGCCTAACTATTAATAATATTTTACCATGTATTTTATGTAAATGCTTGATACAAACTTCAAGATTAAGGTGTAATATTTAGTAATGTCATCTTTGATATTACCTCCCTCGTTCGTTTTGTAAATGCGTAAATTTATTAGCAATCTTGCCAAGTTAACAAATTGTTATAATATTAATAAGTAACTTAATATGCTCTAATAGTCAAGTTCCTAAAAAACACAAAAAGACTGCCTCACACTTCAATAAATAAATCCATAATTGTTTTTTCTTCCTACAATTTTTCTCAAACACATGACAATGCATCTCTCAGTAGAAACCAAACCACAATCATCAACTCCCTTCAGTCCTCTTTCTTCCTACTTCAATCCTCTTTTTTTTCTCTCCCCTTACTTCCCCTTTCGTTACTTCCCCTCCAATCCTCTTTTTGTGCCACCCTGTGTGGTTCCTGACCAAAGGATAGGGTCACTGCAGATCCCGTTAGAGGGGTAGGCAGCCCCCACCCCCAAAATTCATGTTCGTTTATCTTCTTTCGTTTTTTCATGCTCATTAACGGTCTTCATTATGACCCCTGCATTGTTTCAGGTGCCATCTCGCTCAGATCACTAGAACAGTGGCACAAAAACAATAAACATGGCTCCAGTGTAAATAACATGTCTGCAATAGAATTTGCAGCAACTCTGAAAAGGTTCTAGGCACATTCTCCATGTTTCATCTCTCTAAATGGAGGATGAGCCTGCCATGTTAATTCCTGTTAGGCGCCATATAACCTCTCATGTGTTGCTGCGCCTTAAAATCCATTTCAATTCTTTCTATGCTGCCACAACAAAGCTGTGGGACATACAATTTACCCCTGTCCATCCGTCCATGCATCCATCGGTGCAAATAAAACACATGACAGCACATCTCTCAATGGAAACCAAAACACAACTCCCTTTAGTCCTATTTCTTACTAACGTTATTTCCCCTCCATCCATAAAAGCGCACACACAACAAACAAGGTTCAGATGCATGCATCCCTCTCGTATTGCATTTGTACATGTTCTCATTTTAACAATTAATATTCAAAGTTTTTTCCTATGCATTTGAGCAAAACTTGTATATTGACACTTTATCGACAAAAAGGTCTCTAGACTAAGCCATATTTACCGTTTTTAGTAACACCCTTCTTTCCTCAGGGACAAAAACATTTGTTGTACATGCTGAAACACATAATACTTCTTAACATAGTTTTTCACAGCAAACATGTAAATGGGAGATGAGCCTGGCATGTTCATCCCTGTTTGCCACCATATAACCTTTCTTGTGTTTGTGCACCGTAAAACCCCAATTTTTTAATTCAGTTTTCACAGCAAAACCTGTAGCTCTCACAACTAAACGAATATTCATAAACGTCTGTTTTCACGCATATTGGCTCTCCTAGCATAGTTCACATTGGGGCCATTATTTAGTAACTCTGTAACTATGGTTTCAGTGTTTTTCACCACACCAAATAGAATCTCTATTTCACTAAACGAAGATATGCTGTCACATATCCACCTCATCTTGACTCATTCATTAAATTTTTTCACTTACACTTTCCTAATAACAAATAGCAAATATTCAAGTCATGTACAAAAACTAAAGACAGCATTAGTTTTAAAGCAATAAAGACTTCCATGTTGGATATAGACTGTCATCCATTTCAGTTTCAAATTCAACAATAAGCCATCATTTTCAAACTATTTAGTAATGTCATCTTTGATATTACCTGCCTCGTTCGTTTTTTGTAAATGCGTATCTTGCCAAGTTAACAAATAGTTTTAAATATAAACATGTAACTTAATATGCTCTAATATTCAAATTCCTAAAAAACACAAAAAGACTCTGCCTCACACTTCAATAAACAAATCCATAATTGTTTTTTCTTCCTATAGTTTTTTTCAAACACATGACAATGCATCTCTTAACAGAAACCAAACCACAATAATCAACTCCCTTCAGTCCTCTTTCTTCCTACCATTACTTCCCCTTCACTCATGCTCATTAACGATCTTCATCATGACCCCTGCATTGTTTCAGGTGCCATCTCACTCAGATCGCTAGAACAGTGGCACAAAAACAATAAATATGGCTCCAGCGTAAATAACATGTCTACATTAGAATTTGCAGCAACTCTGAAAAGGTTCTAGGCACATTCTCCATGTTTCATCTCTCTAAATGGAAGATGAGCCTGGCATGTTCATTCCTGTTAGTCGCCATATAACCTTTCATGTGTTGCTGCGCCTTAAAATCCATTTCAATTCTTTCTATGCCGCCACAACAAAGCCACGGGACATACACTGTTACCCCATGTCCATCTGTCCATGCATCCATCTGTGCAAATAAAACACATGACACCGCATCTCTCAATGGAAACCAAAACACAACTCCCTTTAGTCCTCTTTCTTACTATATATATTAAACGTTATTTGCCCTCCATTCCTCTTTCTTCTTTCTGATACTTCACCTCCAATCCTCTTGTTATGCCCCCACAACAAAGCTTAGGGAGCATATAGTGTTACCCCTGTCCTTCCATGCAATAAATTGTGTCCCAACTCTAACTAGGCTATCAGATCTAATCCTTGCTCAAATATTAAGCAATAGCAGGGACATCAATATCCCATGGACCCATTTCTAATTTCCTTACATTTCTTAGGACTTCTTCTTATTTTCACAATAACTCTGAGAAACTAAAACTATCAAGTTTAGTTAATGCACTATTCTGATCAATTAACTCACTACAATACAAAAGCACAAGAAAAACTCGTGATTCTTAGTGCACTTATATTAAAACTAAAATACAATCGACATTAATTATGATCAGTCTGATACTATGATTATTACAGCTGTTCATTTTTGTTTACCTTTACAAAACATTAAAACAAAACCATTATACTTGGCATTTTGTGTACTGTTCTTTGTTAAAACCAATATATTATATTCATTGTTGAACCAAATTACAGAACTTTCTTCCAGGTTTGTGTGTGTGTCAGTCCATTAATCTGTCTGTAAATGCTTTCACTCTATGTGCTTTATCATCCAATCTTTGCCAAACTTTTTATCCCCCACAACCTGAATATAGTGATACCGTCTGTCCGTACATCCATCCCATTTCATGTATGCTTCATAATATATATCGAAAAAACAACCAGCTAGCTTACAGAACATCTGTCGTTCTACCAGTATGCCTGCCCTTGTACGATCACTGCCCATACACTGACTGTTAACTAATATCAATGAATACTCGGACAAGTTCGAAATGAGTAACAGCACAGTTGTGGTCCATTTAATCTTTACAAAACTTGCACAGATTGTTAATATCAATGAAAGCTCCGACGAGTTCGAAAACCAGCCAAATACAATCGGTAACAGAAGAGTTTTGGCCCTTGTTTTTCTGAAAAAGCTATATTCTGCCTTGTGAACACTCTAGCACCTTCATTTATAAGCATTTATAATTTGATAGTTACCAAACTTACAAAGACTGTAAATATCAATGTAAGCTCAGACAAGCTTGAAAACCAGGCAAATTCGGTTACTAACACTGCAGTTATGGCCCTTCATTTAGTTAAAAACGCTGTATTTTGCCTGATTAAGAAGATCGGGCTTTCATTTAGCCAGATTTTAATAAAACTCCACAGATCATCAGTACCAAATCTAGTTATGTATATCATCACCATGTTCCGCTTGAATGATTTTTGCCTGATTTGTGGCCTTTTAAAGGTTTTACTACACAAACTTTATCTGGACTATTTCTCTTGAACACTTGCCTGGATTTCAACAAAACTGCAGGGATGATCAGTACCAAGTTAGTTATGCATATCATCGCCATATTTCGGTTGAAAGATTTTTGGCAGAGTTATGACCCTTTAAAGGTTTTTAATACACAAGTTTTGGCCGGACTACTTCTCCTGAACCCCTGGCCAGATTTCGGTGAAATCTTGTAGGAATGATCAGTAGTGTTGTTGATTTGATCGATCATCGATCAGTTATGCCTTTGATCTGATCAATCATTTACAATTATTCATGATCAACTTGACTCGGTTGTTGAAAATTATTAATCATTCTCTTGTACTAAAATATACAAGAAAATAAAACCAGTTACAGTTTTGCAACATATCATCACATGTTTATAGCGGGTAACACAAGCTTTGTACCTACTACTTCTCCTGATCTCCCGATAAGAGCTGTTTTACACTGTAGAGTGTCTACAGGTCCTCTTGTTTGTTAATGCGTTCATGCTCATTAAGGTCTTCATAATGACCCCTGCATTGTTTCAGGTGCCATCTCGCTCACATCACTAGAGCAATGGCAGAAAAACAATAAACTTGGCTCCAGCATAAATGGAGTGTCTACAATAAAATTTGCAGCAACTCTGCAGTTCTGCAGGTGAGAGGTTCTAGGCCCATTCTCCATATTTTATCTTGATGTACATGGAGGATGAGCCTGGCATGTTCATTCCTGTTAGGCGCTATATAACCTTTCATGTGTTGGTGTGCTTTAAAACCCAATTCAATTCATACAACAAAAATATCCCTGTCCTGTCCATTGGTAAGGCACATCTGTCCATCTTGTACAACAGAAATGTCCATTTCCTGTCCATTGGTAAGACACATCTGTCCATCATGTACAACAAAAATGTCTCTGTCCTGTCCATTGGTAAGGCACATCAATCCATCTTATACAACAAAAATGTCCCTGTCCAGTCCATGGGTAAGCACATTCTGTCCATCTTATACAACAAAAAATGTCCCTGTCCTGTCCATTGGTAAAGCACATCTGTCCATCTTGGACAACAAAAAGGTCACTGTCCTGTCCATTGGTAATTAAGGCACATTCTGTCCATCTTGTACAAAAAAATATTCCTTTAATATCCATTGGTAAGGAACATCTCTCCATCTGGTACAACAAAAATGTCCCTGTCCTATCCATTGGTAAGGCATAACTCTCCATCTTGTACAACAAAAATGTCCCTTTCCTGTCCATTGGTAAGGCACATTCTGTCCATCTTGTACAACAAAACTGTTCCTGTCCTGTCATCTGTCCATCTTGTATAACAAAAATATCCCTGTCCTGTCCATTGGTAAGGCACATCTCTCCACCTTGTAGAACAAAAATGTCCCTGTCCTGTCCATGGGTAAGGCACATTATGTCCATTTTGCACAACAAAAATGTCCCTTTCCTGTCCATCGGTAAGGCACATCTCTCCACCTTGTATAACAAAAATATCCCTGTCCTGTCCATTGGTAAGGCACATCTCTCCACCTTGTTGAACAAAAATGTCCCTTTCCTGTCCATTGGTAAGACACATCAGTCTGTCCATCATGTACAACAAAAATGTCCCTGTCTTGTCCATTGGTAAGGCACATTCTGTCCATCTTGTACAACAAAAATGTCCCTGTCCTGTCCATTGGTAAGGCACATTCTGCCCATTTTGTACAACAAAAATGTCCCTTTCCTGTCCATGTATAAGGCACATTCTGTTCATCTTGTACAACAGAAATGTCCGTTTCCTGTCCATTGGTAAGACACATCGGTCCATCATGTACAACAAAAATGTCTCTGTCCTGTCCATTTGTAAGGCACATCTCTCCATCTTATAAACAAAAATGTCCCTGTCCTGTCCATGGGTAAGGCACATTCTGTCCATCTTGTACAACAAAAATATCCCTGTTCTGTCCATTGGTAAGGCACATCTGTCCATCTTGGACAACAAAAAGGTAACTGTCTTGTCCATTGGTAATTAAGGCACATTCTGTCCATATTGTACAAAAAAAATGTCCCTTTAATATCCATTGTTAAGGAACATCTCTCCATCTGGTACAACAAAAATGTCCCTTTCCTGTCCATTGGTAAGGCACATTCTGTCCATCTTGTACAACAAAACTGTTCCTGTCCTGTCATTTGTCCATCTTGTATAACAAAAATAGCCCTGTCCTGTCCATTGGTAAGGCACATCCCTCCACCTTGTATAACAAAAATGTCCCTGTCCTGTCCATGGGTAAGGCACATTCTGTCCATCTTGCACAACAAAAATGTCCCTTTCCTGACCATTGGTAAGACACATTCTGTCCATCTTGCACAACAAAAACGTCCATGTCTTGTCCATTGGGTCTATCTTGTACAACAAAAATGTCTCTTCCCTGTCCATTGGTAAGGCACTTCTGTCCATCTTGTACAACAAAACTGTCCCTGTCTTGTCCATTGGTAAGGCACATTCTGTCCGTCTTGTACAACACAAATATCCCTGTCCTGTCCATTGGTAAGGCACATTCTGTCCATCTTGTACAACAAAAACATTTCTGTTTTGTCCATTGGTAAGGCACATTCTGTCCATCTTGTACAACAAAAATATCCCTGTCCTGTCCATTGGTAAGGCACATTCTGTCCATCTTGTACAACAAAAAAGTCCCTGTCTTGTCCATTGGTAAGGCACTTCTCTCCACCTTGTAGAACAAAAATGTCCCTGTCCTGTCCATGGGTAAGGCACATTATGTCCATCTTGCACAACAAAAATGTCCCTGTCCTGTCCATTGGTAAGGCACATCTCTCCACCTTGTATAACAAAAATATCCCTGTCCTATCCATTGGTAAGGCACATCTCTCCACCTTGTAGAACAAAAATTTCCCTTTCCTGTCCATTGGTAAGACACATCAGTCTGTCCATCATGTACAACAAAAATGTCCCTGTCTTGTCCATTGGTAAGGCACATTCTGTCCATCTTGTACAACAAAAATATCCCTGTCCTGTCCATAGTAAGGCACATTCTGCCCATCTTGTACAACAAAAATGTCCCTTTCCTGTCCATGTGTAAGGCACATTCTGTCCATCTTGCACAACAGAAATGTCCGTTTCCTGTACATTGCTAAGACACATTTGTCCATCATGTATAACAAAAATGTCTCTGTCCTGTCCGTTGGTAAGGCACCTCACATCTCTGCATCTTATAAAACAAAAATGTCTCTGTCCTGTCCGTTGGTAAGGCACATCACATCTCTGCATCTTATAAAACAAAAATGTCCCTGTCCTGTCCATGGGTAAGGCACATTCTGTCCATCTTGTACAACAAAAATATCCCTGTTCTGACCATTGGTAAGGCACATCTGTCCATCTTGGACAACAAAAAGGTAACTGTCCTGACCATTGGTAATTAAGGCACATTCTGTCCATATTGTACAACAAAAATGTCCCTTTAATATCCATTGTTAAGGAACATCTCTCCATCTGGTACAACAAAAATGTCCCTTTCCTGTCCATTGGTAAGGCACATTCTGTCCATCTTGTACAACAAAAATGTCCCTTTCCTGTCAATTGGTAAGACACATTCTGTCCATCTTGCACAACAAAAAAGTCCCTTTCCTGTCCATTGGTAAGACATATCAGTCTATCCATCATGTACAACAAAAACGTCCCTGTCTTGTCCATTGGGTCCATCTTGTACGAAAAAACGTCGTCCTGTCTATTGGTAAGGCACATTCTGCCCATCTTGTACAACAAAAAAGTCTCTCTCCTGTCCATTGGTAAGGCACATTCTGTCCAACTTGTACAACAAAAACGTCCCTGTCCTGTCCATTGGTAAGGCACATTCTGCCCATCTTATACAACAACAACATCCGTCTTGTCTATTGGTAAGGCATATTCTGTCCATCTTGTACAACAAAAATGTCCCTGTTCTGTCCAAGGGTAAGGCACATTTTGCCCATCTTGTACAACAAAAATGTCTCTTTCCTGTCCTTTGGTAAAGCACTTCTGTCCATCTTGTACAACAAAAATGTCCCTGTCTTGTCCATTGGTAAGGCACATTCTGTCCATCTTGTACAGCAAAAATGTCCCTGACCTGTCCATGAGTAAGGCATATTTTGCCCATCTTGTAAAACACAAAGGTCTCTTTCCGGTCCATTGGTAAGGCACATTCTGTGCATCTTGTAGAACAAGAACATCTCTTTCCTGTCCATTGGTAAGGCACATTCTATTCTGTCCATCTTGTACAACAAAAATGTCTCTTTCCTGTCCAGTGGTAAGGCACATTCTGTCCATCTTGTAGAACAAAAATGTATTTTTCCTGTCCATTGGTATTTAAAGGCACTTCTGTCTATCTTGTACAACAAAAATGTCCCTGTCCTGTCCATTGGTAAAGCACTTCTGTCCATCTTGTACAACAAAATTGTCCCTGTCCTGTCCATTGGTAAGGCACATTCTGTCCATCTTGTACAACAAAAATATCCCTGTCCTGTCCATTGGTAAGGCACATTCTGTCCATCTTGTACAACAAAAATGTCCCTTTCCTGGCCATTGGTAAGGCACATTCTGTCCATCTTGTACAACAAAAACATCTCTGTTCTGTCCATTGGTAAGGCAGATTCTGTCCCTCTTGTACAACAAAAATGTCCCTGTCCTGTCCATTGGTAAGGCACTTCTGTCCATCTTGTACAGCAAAAATGTCCCTGTCCTGTCCATTGGTAAGGCACATTCTGTCCATCTTGTACAACAAAAATATCCCTGTCCTGTCCATTGGTAAGGCCCTTCTGTCCATCTTGTACAACAAAAATGTCCCTGTCCTGTCCATTGGTAAGGCACTTCTGTCCATCTTGTACAACAAAAATATCCCTGTCCTGTCCATTGGTAAGGCACATTCTGTCCATCTTCTACAACAAAAATGTCCCGGTCCTGTCCATTGGTAAGGCACATTCTGTCCATCTTGTACAACAAAAAAGTCCCTGTCCTGTCCATAAGTAAGGCACTTCTGTCCATCTTGTACAACAAAAATATCCCTGTCCTGTTCATTGGTAAGGCACATTCTGTCCATCTTTTACAACAAAAATGTCCCGGTCCTGTCCATTGGTAAGGCACATTCTGTCCATCTTGTACAACAAAAAAGTCCCTGTCCTGTCCATAAGTAAGGCACTTCTGTCCATCATGTACAACAGAAATGTCCGTCCTGTCATCTGTCCATCTTGTACAACAAAAACGTCCCTGTCATGTCCATTGGTAAGGCACATTCTGTCCCATCTTGTACAACAAAAATGTCCCTGTCCTGTCCATTGGTAAGGCACTTCTGTCCATCTTGTACAACAAAAATGTCCCTGTCCTGTCCATTGGTAAGGCACATTCTGTCCATCTTGTACAACAAAAATGTCCCTGTCCTGTCCATTGGTAAGGCACATTCTGTCCATCTTGTACAACAAAAATGTCTCTGTCCTGTCCATGGGTAAGGCACATCTGTCCATCTTGTACAGCAAAAATATCCCTGTCCTGTCCATTGGTAAGGCACTTCTGTCCATCTTGTACAACAAAAATGTCCCTGTCCTGTCCATTGGTAAGGCACTTCTGTCCATCTTGTACAACAAAACTGTCCCTGTCTTGTCCATTGGTAAGGCACATTCTGTCCATCTTGTACAACACAAATATCCCTGTCCTGTCCATTGGTAAGGCACATTCTGTCCATCTTGTACAACAAAAACATTTCTGTTTTGTCCATTGGTAAGGCAGATTCTGTCCCTCTTGTACAACAAAAATGTCCCTGTCTTGTCCATTGATAAGGCATTTCTGTCCATCTTGTACAACAAAAAATGTCCCTGTCCTGTCATCTGTCCATCTTGTACAACAAAAAAATCCCTGTCCTGTCCATTGGTAAAGCACATTCTGTCCATCTGGTACAACAAAAATATCCCTGACCTGTCCATTGGTAAGGCACATTCTGTACATCCATCTTGTACAACAAAAATGTCCCTGTCCTCTCCATTGGTAAGGCACATTCTGTCCATCTTGTACAACAAAAATGTCCCTGTCTTGTCCATTGGTAAGGCACATTCTGTCCATCTTGTACAACAAAAATATCCCTGTCCTGTCCATTGATAAGGCACATTCTGTCCATCTTGTACAACAAAAAAGTCCCTGTCCTGTCCATTGGTAAGGCACTTCTGTCCATCATGTACAACAGAAATGTCCGTCCTGTCGTCTGTCCATCTTGTACAACAAAAACGTCCCTGTCATGTCCATTGGTAAGGCACATTCTGTCCATCTTGTACAACAAAAATGTCTCTGTCCTGTCCATGGGTAAGGCACATCTGTCCATCTTGTACAACACAAATGTTCATGTACTGTCTGCAACTGTTATATTCAACAGGATGTTTTATGATACTTGGTGCATGTCCCTTCCGTAATCCATGTATTTACAGATATGTGTGCCTCTGCTAGTAGATATTTCCCAAACCAAAACTGCAGGAAATAACACTTTTTGGAAGTTAATATATTTGTCTGTAACCTTTAAAATTAACATGCAGATAAATCATTACTAAATGCTTTGTATCAAACAAGTCTGTCTGTGCATAAAGGTAAAGGTCATCATTTTATACTGAAATGAAAAAGAAACGCATAATCAAAATATTGCCTATACCACATTATTATATACACATAATTCCACGTAATATTTCAGATATATCTCAAAGTGTTTTGTACAAAAAGGGGCTACAGCTAATTACAGAAAGGACAACTCTGTCATGTGGTAGACCTTTTAATTAAAGTATACTTTGTTACCCGAAATTCATAAATGTTGAAGTTTCGCTTGAAAAAGTCAAGCCATTTCAGTATTCTGTTTAATGTTAAAGGTAATGTAGCGACACAGCCAAACCATCTTTATTACTGAGAGTTCTGTAATACTTGAATAAAGGTGAAAGAATTATCAAAATCGGATGATAAACAAAGAAGATATGATCATTTGAAGTTTCTGTTGAAATGGATATGGAAGCGGCCATTTTGAGAGCTATGACATCACGGTTCTAAATGACCATATATGGAATATTTATAAATATGAAAATTTACTGATTTATAGGGAAAAAATTACAGCAACTGTATGAAAAATATGTAATACTTAATGGCAATGATGCTTTATATGACCAGTAAAAAACCCCATTCATTTGCAGTGATTTTCTACGTTTTAAATGATATTTATCAATATTCCATATGGTAATATGGAACTATGACGTCATAGTTCTAAAAATGGCGGCTCCCATATTCGTTTTAGAACAACCTTTAAATGGTCATATCGTTTTTGTTTATCAACCGATTTTGATAATTCTTTCACCTTTTCCCAGGGCTTTCAGAACTCTTAGAGAAAACTAAAGCGCATCTGTGGCGAGGACAGTAAAGACGCTATGTCTTTAAAACTTTCTAGCCTGGGAGCTTGGATTGTCATTTGAGAAAGTGTCGATTCTTACGGATGACGGGAGGTATACAGTACTGGTTCTATCCAGGTAAAGTGGGGTGGTCTGCTCAACCATAAAAAAATAATTGACCCTCATAATTATATGACGTAACTGGGGCTAAAAATGACACAAACAAACTGAATCAAGACCACATGGCTTGTGCAAAGGTCAATGTCACAGTAGGGGAATTGGTCACCAAGCCTGAACTTGACCTTCATATTTTGGCTTTGTGTTACCAAAGACATGTTTCAGTTTGTGTTATAAGACTATTTACCCAACTTTGTTCATACATGTATATATTTTGACCCACAATTTTACATTTTTAATGGTTTCAAAATATCCTACTGTTATTGACCTTGACCTACATTTTGGACTTCATTTCTGTTAATTGAATTTCAGTTTCTAAGACACTTTTTGCAGGGTATATTATATGGAGAGGAAGCTTGGGATTGCATTTGGGGTCACTGGGGTCAAAGTCACTGTTACTAAAAATAGAAAACTCCACTCAATAGCGTTTGTTAGGAATGAGATATTGCAATGAAACTTGCAGGGTAGGTAGCTTATATGGAAAGGAAGCTTGGGATTGCATTTGGGGTCACTGGGGTCAAGGTCAATGTCACTGTTACTAAAAATAGAGTTTCCGCTTAATAACTTTAGTAAGGAATGAGATATTAAAATGAAACTTGCTGTGTAGGTAGCTTATATCAAAAGGAAGTTTGGGATTGCATTTGGGATCAAGGTCAAGGTCACTGTTACTAAAAAAGAAAACAGTTTCTGCTCAATAACTTAAGTGGGAATGAGATATTGAAACGAAACTTGCTATGTAGGTACCTTATATGTAAAGGAAGCTTAGGATTTCATTTGGAGTCACTGAGGTCAAGTTCAAGGTCATTACTAAAAATAGAAAACCGGTTTCTGCTCGGAAAACCTGTTTTTTGTGGAATTTTCACGTTTCTTGTTATTTTGCTTAAGACGCTGCTTTACTGTGCATTGGACAATGAACATGAAACTACATGGCACCAATCCTGAATGAGTTTACACGTAGAGTAGTTTCAAGTACATTACACACCCATATGTCTTGACAATACGTCGGGTATGGGCGAACATTGACGTTTTCAGTTGCAGTGAAAGTAAACAGAGTTTTCAAATGTGTATGCAATAGGTATTCATATTGACCTCAACTTTCCATTTATATTAAAAGTAGATTCATAAATCATTTACATTTATTTACATTGACCTTAATTCTCTTAATTCAAAATGTTGACATTTGCTCAGTTGCTAAGTAACAGTTTTACAGTTAAATTATTGTGTTTAGTGGATCAGTCTCAATAACTACATTTAATTCAGGTCATGTTTTCGAAAATGAACTCTGTAAAATATGCAGCTAAGGAGTATCCTGTATTAATATTTCATTGTTTTAGTTTACGAATTAAAGATGCAAATCATTCCTGAAAACCGCCGTCTGCATTGGTTTATCAATAGTAGTTTCTGCAAAGTCAATGTCTGCATCCACTTGTGGTGCTCTTTTTCTTGATGCATGTTCCTTATTTCTATTGGAGCCATGAGTTCTATACATTTTTATAAAAAGTAGGTCTTGATATTGATTCCTGGAATGTTTTTGGCTATCTTGGTTTCTAACACATCATGCAAATAGCCCTGCAAGTCTTTAAATAAACTAGCCCGCCAAATAACGGCAAAATTACACTACAAAGCCGTTTATCAAAACTCTATCCAGGTGTTCAGGTCATAAAATAATGTATGTGCCGATTAAAAGTTAAGGTTTATTCAAGAGTTCTTAAATGCTCCAGTTTTGGGGTTTGTCCTGGCTGGTTAAAGCCATTTATATTGTGTCTATAGAGTTTGGATTTTCAAAATACAAAGTTATATATATACCTCGTCATCAGTAGGTTTATAGGGGCAATGTCCATAACTTTTAGCCTATAAAACACAAAATAATTACGTTGACAAACATAACACACCAACCATTATTGAATATTTACTAAATAAAACCAAGATTGTTTGACGGAATTCAACAGCGGTATGAAAAAAAAGAAGTACCGCTTTGTGGGGTTGAACTTGTAACCCACACTAAAATTACACTAGCGGGTACTAATAGTCGAACGTCGCAATAGTCGAGCTCGATACCGACTGAGCTAACCGGGCCAGATGTATTAGGTAAGAGATACAATGTATAAAAGCTAAAATGTCCCTGTCTTGTCCATTGGTAAGGCACATTCTGTCCATCTTGTACAGCAAAAATGTCCCTGACCTGTCCATGAGTAAGGCATATTTTGCCCATCTTGTAAAACACAAAGGTCTCTTTCCGGTCCATTGGTAAGGCACATTCTGTCCATCTTGTAGAACAAGAACGTCTCTTTCCTGTTCATTGGTAAGGCACATTCTATTCTGTCCATCTTGTACAACAAAAATGTCTCTTTCCTGTCCAGTGGTAAGGCACATTCTGTCCATCTTGTAGAACAAAAATGTATTTTTCCTGTCCATTGGTATTTAAAGGCACTTCTGTCCATCTTGTACAACACAAATATCCCTGTCCTGTCCATTGGTAAGGCACATTCTGTCCATCTTGTACAACAAAAACATTTCTGTTTTGTCCATTGGTTAGGCACATTCTGTCCATCTTGTACAACAAAAGTGTCACTGTCTTGTCCATTGGTAAGGCACATCTCTCCACCTTGTACAACAAAAATGTCCCTGTCCTGTCCATTGGTAAGGCACATTCTGTCCATCTTGTACAACAAAAATATCCCTGTCCTGTCCATTGGTAAGGCACATTCTGTCCATCTTGTACAACAAAAAAGTCCCTTTCCTGTCCATTGGTAAGACACATTCTGTCCATCTTGCACAACAAAAACGTCCATGTCTTGTCCATTGGGTCCATCTTGTACAACAAAAATGTCTCTTTCCTGTCCATTGGTAAGGCACTTCTGTCCATCTTGTACAGCAAAACTGTCCCTGTCTTGTCCATTGGTAAGGCACATTCTGTCCATCTTGTACAACACAAATATCCCTGTCCTGTCCATTGGTAAGGCACATTCTGTCCATCTTGTACAACAAAAACATTTCTGTTTTGTCCATTGGTTAGGCACATTCTGTCCATCTTGTACAACAAAAATATCCCTGTCCTGTCCATTGGTAAGGCACATTCTGTCCATCTTGTACAACAAAAATGTCGCTGTCCTGTCCATTGGTAAGGCACTTCTCTCCACCTTGTAGAACAAAAATGTCCCTGTCCTGTCCATGGGTAAGGCACATTATGTCCATCTTGCACAACAAAAATGTCCCTGTCCTGTCCATTGGTAAGGCACATCTCTCCACCTTGTATAACAAAAATATCCCTGTCCTATCCATTGGTAAGGCACATCTCTCCACGTTGTAGAACAAAAATGTCACTTTCCTGTCCATTGGTAAGACACATCAGTCTGTCCATCATGTATAACAAAAATGTCCCTGTCTTGTCCATTGGTAAGGCACATTCTGTCCATCTTGTACAACAAAAATATCCCTGTCCTGTCCATTGGTAAGGCACATTCTGCCATCTTGTACAACAAAAATGTCCCTTTCCTGTCCATGTGTAAGGCACATTCCTGTCCATCTTGCACAACAGAAATGTCCGTTTCCTGTACATTGCTAAGACACATTTGTCCATCATGTATAACAAAAATGTCTCTGTCCTGTCCATTGGTAAGCACATCACATCTCTGCATCTTATAAAACAAAAATGTCTCTGTCCTGTCCATTGTAAGGCACATCACATCTCTGCATCTTATAAAACAAAAAAGTCCCTGTCCTGTCCATGGGTAAGGCACATTCTGTGTATCTTGTACAACAAAATATCCCTGTTCTGACCATTGGTAAGGCACATCTGTCATCTTGGACAACAAAAAGGTAACTGTCCTGACATTGGTAATTAAGGCACATTCTGTCCATATTTGTACAACAAAAATGTCCTTTTAATATCCATTGTTAAGGAACATCTCTCCATCTGGTACAACAAAAATGTCCCTTTCCTGTCCATTGGTAAGGCGACATTCTGTCCATCTTGTACAACAAAAATGTCCCTTTCCTGTCCATGGTAAGACACATTCTGTCCATCTTGCACAACAAAAATGTCCCCTTTCCTGTCCATTGGTAAGACATATCAGTCTATCCATCATGTACAACAAAAACGTTCCCTGTCTTGTCCATTGGGTCCATCTTGTACGAAAAAACGTCGTCCTGTCTATTGGTAAGGCACATTCTGTCCATCTTGTACAACAAAAAAGTCTCTCTCCTATCCATTGGTAAGGCACATTCTGTCCAACTTGTACAACAAAAAACGTCCCTGTCCTGTCCATTGGTAAGGCACATTCTGCCCATCTTATACAACAACAACATCCGTCTTGTCTATTGGTAAGGCATATTCTGTCCATCTTGTACAACAACAATGTCCCTGTTCTGTCCAAGGGTAAGGCACATTTTGCCCATCTTGTACAACAAAATTGTCTCTTTCCTGTCCTTTGGGTAAAGCACTTCTGTCATCTTGTACAACAAAATGTCCCTGTCTTGTCCATTGGTAAGGCACATTCTGTCCATCTTGTACAGCAAAAATGTCCCATGAGTAAGGCATATTTTTGCCCATCTTGTAAAACACAAAGGTCTCTTTCAGGTCCATTGGTAAGGCACATTCTGTCCATCTTGTAGAACAGGAACGTCTCTTTCCTGTTCATTGGTAAGGCACATTCTATTCTGTCCATCTTGTACAACAAAAATGTCTCTTTCCTGTCCAGTGGTAAGGCACATTCTGTCCATCTTGTAGAACAAAAATGTATTTTCCTGTCCATTGGTATTTAAAGGCACTTCTGTCCATCTTGTACAACAAAAATGTCCCTGTCCTGTCCATGAATAAGGCACATTCTATCCATCTTGTACACAAAAATGTCTCTTTCCTGTCCATTGGTAAAGCACTTCTGTCCATCTTGTACAACACAAGTGTCACTGTCTTGTCCATTGGTAAGGCACATCTCTCCCCTTGTACAACAAAAATGTCTCTGTCTGTCCATTGGTAAGGCACATTCTGTCCATCTTGTACAACAAAAATATCCTGTCCTGTCCTTTGGTAAGGCACATTCTGTCCATCTTGTACAACAAAAATGTCCCTTTCCTGCCATTGGTAAGGCACATTCTGTCCATCTTGTACAACAAAACATCTCTGTTCTGTCCATTGTAAGGCAGATTCTGTCCTCTTGTACAACAAAATGTTCCCTGTCCTGTCCATTGGTAAGGCACTTCTGTCCATCTTGTACGACAAAAATGTCCCTGTCCTGTCCCATTGGTAAGGCACATTCTGTCCATCTTGTACAACAAAAATATCCCTGTCCTGTCCATTGGTAGGCCCTTCTGTCCATCTTGTACAACAAAAATGTCCCTGTCCTGTCATTGTAAGGCACTTCTGTCCATCTTGTACAACAAAAATATCCCTGTCCTGTCCATTGGTAAGGCACATTCTGTCCATCTTCTACAACAAAATGTCCCGGTCCTGTCCAT